>BKCP01002336.1:471340-520318 GCA_008636005.1 Striga asiatica
TAATACTTGAACAACTGCATGATTTGGAATACAAGAGTTAAAGTCACCAATCCAAACTCTGGCACAACTGAGCTAACTAACGTTTCTTAAGCAGCTCTACAACTCTTCTCATCGACGGCCTTCTATCGGGCAACTGGGTTGTGCATAAGAAAGCCACATTCAAAACTTTCTTCACTTCTTCATACTCAATCGTGTCCGGATGAATCCGGGAATCTAATATCCTGTTCAAACTCACAATGTTTGATCTGTTTCCACTTGGGTCTCGTGTAGGAACACGTTTTAAACATGGTAATGCAATGTCTTTTACCCACTTAACAATACTCATATTTTCACCAAAACAGTCATCGTTCGGCCTCTTCCCTGTAAGCAACTCGAGCAATACTATTCCGAAGCTGTACACATCGCTCTTCTCCGTCACTTTCAATGTGTAGGCATACTCTGCAATTTATTAAATGGAATATAGTAACATAAGCTTGATATATAGGCTGTCGTTTTTTTTTTTTTTAAGGCTAAATTGTATATTTAATCGTGCTGGTTTAACGCCATAATAATTTTAGTCCCAAGATCCTAACATTTCTCTTTTTGGTCCTGTAATTTAATATTTTACTACAATTTCAATCATTTGAGGACTGAAATCACAACAAATTTTCAATTTATACCTTTTGGTTGGATTTTTGATTAGCCATTTAAGTTTTGTAATTTAAAATTTTGCTGCAATTTCAGTCCTCAAACGACTGATATTGCAGCAAAATATTAAATCACAGGACCAAAGGCAAAAAGTTAAAAATGTGTGACTAAATTGTTAGGACGTTAAACCAATAGGATCAAAAATATAATTTTGCCAAAAAGAAGTTCAAAGTTATTTTATCTATAAAGGTAGGATCAATTTGTCAAACCTGGTGCAATATATCCATAAGAACCAGCAACATGAGACATGGTCTGACCGCTCTCATTCACTTCGCGCTTCAATACTTTAGCCAAGCCAAAATCGGCCACTTTCGGCCTAAACTCCTCGTCCAACAATATGTTATTGGATTTCAAATCCCTATGAAGAATCGCGGGCACACAGTCGTGGTGCAAATACGCGAGCCCTTGTGCAGTCCCGAGCGCAATGGAAAACCGCTTTGGCCAATCGATCAGAGCCCCACGGCCCTCACCATAAAGAACATCGGCCAAACTCCCGTTCTCCATGTACTCGTACACCAATATCCTATAATCTTCGCTAATGCAGCTAAACAACAGCTTCACTATGTTTAAATGCCTGATATTTCCCATAGTTTCCATCTCTGCCCGAAATGCCTGTTCCGGTTCTTCCAAGTTTCCTTCCCAAAGCTTTTTTGCAGCTACCGTTTGGCCGCTCTTGAGCACGACTCGATAAACACAGCCGGAGCCTCCGGACCCGATTACATTCTCGGCTGTGAGTGAAGCCAACACGTCCTCTTCATCCAAATCGACCTTCTGAAAAGCGGTTATTTTCCAAGTCTGGTTACCCTTTCGGTCGAATTTGAAACAATTCTTTGTTCTCATCACGAGCCAGACTACTAAAGCGACGGGTATCAATGAGGCTGCCGAGAGAAGTCCGGTTAGCAAGAAGCTTTTGTGAGCTCGTTTTTTCGGTCTTGTGCATGGATTGAAATCTTTATTGAGTGTATTATAGTAGCTGCACAAACCGGGGTTTCCAATTAGGCCCGACAAGAAAGTGTTGGTATCCAAAAGAGTCGGGATACTCCCTTGAAGCCGATTGTTTGAGAGATCAAACACGCTAAGCTTGAGTTTAGCGAGATCTTCCGGGATTTCACCGGAGAGCATATTGTTCGAAAGGTTCAAGTACGTCAACTGAGGCAAATTCCCGAGATCGGACGGGACAGGGCCGGAAAGTCGATTTCGCGACAAATCCAGCTGCGTCAGTTCCGCCATAACGTCCATATTTCTCGGGATTTCACCGCTAAGATTATTGCCCTCCATGTGAAGATCGGTTAGATTCGCTAATCGGTTAATGCAACGAGGCAACTCCCCTGAAAACTTGTTCCCGCCAGAATAAAACCTCATTAGGCCCCGCAAACCGCAAATCCCTTGAGGCAACTGGCCGGAGAATCTATTTTCGGCTATTGATAATTGTTGCAGGGATTTCATTGCAGACACCGACTGCGGAATGGGCCCTTCGAGTTTGTTGTTAGTCAGCTCAAGGTGATTGAGATTTCCCAAACTCCACAACCCATTAGGCACAACTCCTGACAACTCATTGTCCTGCATACGCACGCGGATTAAGCTTCCGCATTCACCGTACGAATCAGGTATTTTTCCCGAAAACATATTTGTGAACAGGATGAGACGCGCGAGTCTCTTCCTGCTGCACAAGTTGGGAGGCAGTGGGCCCGTCAGCTTGTTAGTCGAGACATCGAACTCCTCCAAGTCGGAATGCATGCCCATTTCGGCGGGAACCTCTCCCGAGAGGCTGTTGTTGTACAGTTTCAGTTCGTAGAGCTCCGGATTCCGGGCAAGGACCTTCGGAATCTCTCCTTCTAACAAATTGTCGCGCAACTGCAGAGACCCTAGGGGCAGGGCAGCCAGGCTGACTGGAATTTTTCCAGTCAGCCTGTTCTGCGAGAAGTCGACGCGTCTGAGTGACGTCAAGTTGGAGAAAGCGTCGGGAATTTCTCCCGAGAGCCAGTTATCATACAACTCTATCTGCTCAACTCGGGTCATGCCGCCAATACTGGCGGGTATGGGGCCGTGCAACTTGTTAGTTGACACGTCGAAGTTTGAGATGTATTTGAGGTTCCCGATCGAGTCCGGGATTTCCCCGACGAGGTTGGAGTTCATAGCCTCAAATTCCACGAGCTTCGTGAGGCGACCGATGTTCCTAGGCAGAGGGCTCGGGTGGAAAGGGTTATACGAGATGTAGAGGTGAGTCAACTCGGTCATATTGAAAAGGAACTCCGGGACCGGCCCATTGAGAAAATTGCCACCGAGGTTTAGAAATTGGAGCCGCGTCAAGGTGGCGAAGCTTACGGGTATCTCCCCCAAGAAGTTGTTGCTCGCGAGGTCTAAAGTCGTGAGGTCCGTAAAATGTGGGGAGAAATCGGGGAGTGTGCCGTTGAGAAAATTGCCACCGAGGTTTAGATGTTGGAGCCGCGTCAAGGTGGCGAAGCTCACGGGTATTTCGCCGGAAAAGTTGTTCATCGCGAGGTCTAAAGTCGTGAGGTTAGTAAAATGTGGGGAGAAATTAGGGAGGGACTCGACAAAGACATTGAGGGAGAGATTGAGAGAGACGAGAGTCCAGCAGTTGGAAAGGTCGACTCGGCCGGTTAAGTAGTTGTTGGACAAGTCGAGCACTTTAAGGGTGGGAATCCGGCAGAAGTCGGCCGGGAAGGGGCCGGATAAGTTGAAACCGGAAAGGTTTATGGAAATGACGTTTTTGCCCCTGCGACCGCATGAGATGCCGGTCCAGTTGCATGGGCGAGTCGAGTTTCGCCAGTCGGCGAGCTGGCCGAGCGGGTCATGGATTTGGTTTTGCATGACGTGGAGAAGGATTCGGGCCGGGTCGTCGGGTGTTGGTGAGGAATTTACGATGTTGATGAAAGTGAGGAGGAGAATTATTGCTTCAGTGATCACATTAAGTACTTTGTTTTGATAGTCAGTCATTGTGTTTTGAGGAACAAAAAGGGGAACAACTGTTTTTGGTACAAAGGTTGTAGGAGAAAAGGGTATAAGCTGGGAGCTTCTTATAATCATATTGAAAATTAAATTATGGCTAGTGGGAACCCGGCAGTGTAATAAGAAAATGAGGAGCATGAAATAAAAAAAAAATAATAAATTCGTTTGAATTTGTCAAAGTGTGATCTGAATTTATGATAAGATATAAGAGATTCATCGTACCGTGTTAATTACATATATGTCAATTTTGTTGAGGGTTCATTTTGTAATTACATATATGTCAATTTTATGTGATTCATCATACCGTGTTAATTTATGATACATCATAGTAGTCCATATAAAATTATAAACATGTATCTATGCTTATTAGAACTTTTAGGATTATAAAACACTTAATTGACTAATATATTTGAAAAATTAATAACTTTAGCATTTATTATCATTTTTTCATATAATTGATCACATACTGTCAAATTTTAATTTGACATTCATAATGCATAAATAAACAAATAAATTAATTACTAAAACTAAATTACCTAATGATATTAATTGAAAAATAATATTTTATAAATTAATTAAAGTTTTTGTTAACCTATCATATAATATGGATAAAAACAATTATCACAAAATAGGATGAGTAAATCGTACAAGTAATTATCGTCATTTCAAATATAAATAATAATGCGTATTCTTAATAAATATTTGAAGCTCAAACAAAATAAAATAAAAAATAAAATCTCTTATTTAATAATTGGGCTGTTTGACAAATGGAGGAAGAAGAGACGAATTTGGCTAATTAGCTTTTAGTTTAAATTGATAAGTAAAATCAATTTATCTGTATATATATATACATGTTCGGCACAAAACTTGGCTTTTGACGTCGCATAGTTAACTTGAATATTTAGAAGTCACGAGTAATATTATGACATTATAATGACTTTATACGTCCTCATGGAGTTCATGAATGTCAACCACGGGTTTTCTGCTTTTTAATAAACAAATAGCTTGGATTAATTCCCAAAGTCCACCGTGAGGTGATATTGTTCTAAACCATTTGCTGTGTTGCAGATCAGTAACAAATATATTTATTTATTCGGTGAAAAATATAAAAAGAAAAGAGATTCTTGGCAAATAAACTATAAGAACGTGAAATCAGAGATATTTTGGAATTGCTGAGAAGGAAGAAGACATGAACAAGAGAGAGCAAAGAGAAATCTGTAAATTTAATGACGAAATTAATAAGATTAAAATATTGTGTCTATGTAAATTGAATGACTTAACACCTGGGAAGGAGACTCTAGATATCTATATGTTTCTTATGTTTTGGAAAACTAGAGAAGATGTGTATTTATAGGCTTCAATAGAGACCCTAAGGAGACATTGAATTCGGCTCGCCATATTTGGACTGTGCGCCAAGTCTACTTAGCCCAAATATGAATAACACAGTCATTCAACTATAGTAATATTATTGAATTCTCCCAATGTAATTCCCAAATTACGATTTGCGATCCACTTCTAAATTACTCGAATTATCTCCCAATGTTTAAGAAATAATGCCCGTCAAATTATTTAATTACTGACAATTAAATTAATCAACTTCTTGAACCGAAGCTAGCACCTTTCAATGCACTATTATTATGTCATAATTTAATCCACTTATCGGGTTTAACATAATAATCAATCGAAACTCACTTTGGGGACATCATAAAACCTCAACTATGTGAAGTACACGGTGAGCGTAAATATTATAACAGAATACCATGTCATGTAGGAACCACTGTCCAAAACAAACAGTTATTGGTCCATATTAATAAACCTCACTTTGTTGAATCAAAAGCAGTAACTACTACATATATGTGTCTGTTTATATCTTACGAGTTAAGAGAACGCAGTAATTAGCAGAGACCTAGTTCATTTACGTCGATTAGTATAAAACGAGTTGCTCCTCTCCGGAATCCAGTCAATACACCAATGTGTACTAGTGTGACTAATCAGTCAAGACCGACTGTACGTCTACACTAGAATCGTTCTGATGGCTTGTTCAATTTCCATCTAGGTTGTGAACCAATTGTTTATGTTTCGCAAGCAATCGATAAATGATCTTTTGTCCATTCATGACGAACCATTTATCTAAATGCAAAGCAATAAAAAATAGAACTTTATTTCATCAAACATGAAATCTCATTCAACATAAATAGTGAGAATAAAGTCAAACTTTCAGTATACACACGAACATGAACTTCACAAGACGTAGATGCCAAGGTCGTGTACTCTGCCGCAGCTGAGGATCTGCTTATTGTGAACTACTTTTTAGACTTTCAAGAAATCAGGGATTCACCAAGAAAAATTGCATACCTTGTGATACTTTTTCTGTTATCTAAACAGCCAACCCAACCACCATCACAATAAAAAGTAAGAGAAATGGAAGAGTGTTTGGAAAATAAAATGCCCTGCCCAACTAAATATTTTATATACCTTATGATCTTGTGTGCAACTGAAAGAAGATGAGTGAATGATTTTAAAACAAATTGACTTAGTGTTTGTACACTATATGCTATGTTTGTTCTAGAGATGGTTAAGTATAAAAAGTCTTCCTATTAATCTTCAAAATTCCGAGGCATCGGCTAAAGTATTAGTTTGAACAACATTTGTGAATATTTGAGTAGGATCCATAAGAGTATTAGAAGGTCTGCAACATATAAATCCAGCATCATGTCAATATCTAAAGCATATTTTCTTTGTACATATTAATTCCTTTATCATAGTGAACACTAAACCAAATATGTAGTTAAGTGTGGCTAAATCTTTAATAGTGAAACATCAGTCTAACTGCTATTGTTTAAACTTTAAATCCATATGCAAATAAACAAGTAATCAGTTTATGAAACAATTATCTTGAAGCTTGTTTAAATTCGTATGCAAGTAATCGTAATTTTTATATTTTAAAAGTATTTTATAATTATATTATACTTGACCTTATTAAATACATTTTTTCAAATATGTCATCATCAAAATATGGTTAATTGGTGATCCTAATTCAATTGCATGGACAATTTCTCAAGCAAATCAGGCAATCGAAAAATTTTGTGATTCCATATTTGATACCAAAAAAATTTATTAATTAATTATATTACTTTTGAATAATTACTCGTGCAATTTAAAATTATAAATAAAAAAACATAAAATGCAAAATGTCAAGCATTACAAAAGCTACTTAGAAATTCCTTATTATATAAATTCATCAAAAGTCTCAAAAGGAATTCCCTGTAATTAGTAGTATAATCTTTACTACAAAATGAAATGTCACAGTAGTCAAATTAAAATAGAATAAAGAGAAAAAAAAAAAAAGGTAGAAAAACGTGTGATTGATGCAGGGAAAATTTCAAAATTAGTTCCACAGGTATAGGGGGTGACAATTTTGGTCCCGACAGAATGCAGAAAATATGAATAGTCCCACAGCTTTTAAAAAATGATCAAAAGTAGGACTTTTTCGCCGGATTTACTATTTCCGGCCCGGAACGCCACGTGGCATCTGACGTGTTCATATTTTTTTACAAGTTGTGGGACTAGTTTTGAATTTTCTGCATTCCATCGGGACCAAAAATGTCACCCTCTATACTTGTGGGACTAGTTTTGAATTTTTTCCTATCTACGTCGGATGCCAGCGTGTAAAAAATAAGCCACGTGTGCGCCACGTGTACGTCACGTGGTGCTCCGGGTCGGAAATAGTAAATCCGGCGAAAAAGTCCTACTTTTGATCATTTTTTAAAAACTATGTGATGTAGAACGTGATACGTAGGGAAGAACACGAGATACTCTCTCAAAAGAATTCACTCAAAATCAGATAAAACTCAACAATGAATGTTCTGCTTTGCGTCACACGCGAAATAAAAAGAACAAAGAGTCCTCATCTTGCTAACAAGTGCAAGATAATTATTTCCTACTAATTAAAAGCACCTAAATAAAGCAATAAATAAAATACTAAAAGGAAAAATAATAATAAGCTAAATTCGGAGCCGATCGTATTTATTCAAATATGCTATCGCGGTCTCGTCTCCATCATCCTCCCCCAGTTGGGAAGGATTCGGCCGTGAATCCGGACCGGTCTCGTCTCCGTCCGAGTTATCGCCTGTGAACGGAACCAAGTGCTTGACGTTAAAAACGTCAGAAGTGCGAAGATGCGACGGCAGGCGAAGACGATAGGCATTAGGGTTGATCTTTTCCAGCACCTCAACCGGACCAATCTTACGAGCAGACAATTTATTATACTCATGGGCCGAGAACCTGTCCTTTGTCAACACCGCCCAAACAAAATCACCTACCTCAAACTCAACGTGTCGACGCCGAGCGTCCGCCTGCCTCTTGTAAACCGCGGTGGTGGGATCAACTCGTGCCGCGGATGGTAAGGCCAGCAGGTCCGGCGGTCCACGTGGCTGGACGGCATACACCGTCTGAAACGGAGAGAACCCGGTGGCACGACTGATGGCAGAGTTGTGTGCAAACTCAGCCTGACTCAATCGCTGATCCCAAGAATGTAGATTATCACCAACCAAGCATCGAAGCAAGTTGCCCAACGATCTATTCACGACCTCCGTCTGGCCATCCGTTTGGGGATGATAAGCACTACTAAAATCTAGCCGTGTATTGGCCATGCGCCATAAGCTCCGCCAGAAGTGGCTCAAGAAACGAGTATCACGGTCAGAAACAATCGAAGACGGCAAACCATGCAAACGGTAAACCTCCCGAAAAAACAGTTGGGCAACATGAAGAGCATCAGTGGTGCGTTTACAAGGTATGAAATGCACCATCTTGGAAAACCGATCCACAACAACAAAAATAGAGTCGAACCCACGCTGAGTACGAGGTAAACCCAAAACGAAATCCATACTCACCGCACACCAAGGCTGAGAAGGAATGGGTAGTGGCCGGTATAGGCCCGCATTAGAGGCACTCCCCTTCGAGACATGGCACACACGACACCGACTCACAAAATGAGCCACATCCCGACGAAGCGTCGGCCAATAGAAGGAACGACCCACCAACTCAACGGACCTGTCCCGCCCAACGTGACCGGCCCCATGGAGCTCGGCAATAAGCCGCTGCCGCAGGCTTCCTTCCGGAAGGCAAAGACGAACACCTCGAAATAAAAAGCCATCCGTAAGAGAATAGTCGTCGACAGGTCCCGTCTCGAGGCGGCGAAGAATGGGTCCAAAAAATGGGTCAGCCACATAGCCCTCACGCAACACATCAAAGCCGACCACTGCCACTCGCATATCTGTCAAGAGCAGAGCACGGCGACTCAATGCATCAGCCACCCTATTCGACACCCCCGAACGATGTCGTAGAACAAAAGTGAATTGCTGCAGGAAGGCCGTCCAAGTCGCGTGACGAGGCGAAATGTTGTCCTGAGTGGCCAAATGTCGCAAGGCCTCGTGGTCCGTATAAAGGATGAACTCTCGATGGAATAGGTAATGCCGCCAGTGACGAACCGCACGAACCACAGCATAGAATTCCACATCATAGGTGCTATAACGGGCACGGGGGCCTGACAACTTCTCGTTAAAGAATGAGACTGGCCGACCATCCTGACTCAGAACAGCGCCAATCCCCACCTTAGAGGCGTCACAGGATAGCTCGAATGGTTTCGAAAAGTCGGGGAGGGCGAGCACAGGAGCAGTCGTCAACTTGTCCTTAATCACAGCAAAAGCAGCCTCAGCCGCGGGAGTCCACTCAAAAGCTTTGCCCGTGAGGCAATCGGTGATCGGAGCCGTAAGAGTACTGAAGTGGGAGATAAAGCGCCTGTAGAAGGATGCCAGGCCGTGAAAACTACGGGCCTCAGTAAACGTAGTAGGAGTCGGCCAATCACGAATCGCGGCCACCTTGCCCTCGTCAACCCGAATGCCCTCAGCAGAAATCACAAACCCCAAAAACAAAACAGAAGGCACCATGAAACAACACTTACGTGGAGCAGCAAAGAACGCCTCAGCCCGTAGAACCAAGAGAACTGCTCGCACATGCTCGAGATGCTCCTCCATTGACCGGCTGTAAATAAGGATGTCGTCGAAATAAACGACGACACATCTGCCAATAAACTCCCGAAGTGACTGGTTCATCACTCGCATGAATGTGCTAGGGGCGTTCGACAACCCGAATGGCATCACCAACCATTCGAACAACCCTTCACGAATTTTGAACGCCGTCTTCCATTCGTCGCCCGGGCGAATCCTAATCTGATGATATCCACTACGCAGGTCCAGTTTGGTGAAAATGGACGCCCCGTGAAGTTGGTCAAGTAAGTCATCCAGTCTCGGTATCGAAAAACGGTATCGGACCGTGATCTTATTAATTGCCCGGCTATCGACACACATGCGCCACGAGTCGTCCTTCTTAGGAATGAGAAGGGCCGGAACCGCACAAGGACTCATACTCTTACGAACCACACCCCGTTGGAGCAACTCCTCGACCTGTCTCCTCAGTTCCTCGTGCTCGGTCGGGCTCATTCGATAATGGGGACGATTAGGAAGAGATGCACCAGGAACCAGATCAATGTGGTGCTGAATGTCGCGAAGTGGTGGTAAACCCGATGGGAGCTCATCCGGAAAGACGTCTGCGAACTCAGTCAAGAGGGGCTGCATCAGTGCCGGTGGCGACTGATCACCCAACGTGTCCTGACCAACAACCAACAGAACCACAGGAGAGGCACGTGTTGCTGCCAAAAATGCCGAACGAGATATATGAAGGACCGGTGGTGACGAGCCTGCCACCGGTGATGGAAGGGATGGAGACGGCTGCAACACGATTCCCACCCCCTCAAAAGAGAACGAATAGGTGTTGAGGCGTCCGTCATGAGTAGCTGCTCTGTCGAACTGCCATGGGCGACCCAGCAGCAAATGGCAGGCATCCATTGGTACCACATCGCACCAAATTTGATCACGATACCTCGGGCCCACCGAAAACGAAACCAACACTCGCCGATCAACAATGATCGCATTACCTCGTTGAATCCACGCAAGCGTATAAGGCTGTGGGTGAGGAACACTTGAAAGACCCAACTTGTCCACCGCCTCTTTAGCAATGACATTCTCACACGAGCCCGAATCGATAATAAAGCGGCACACTCTATCACCCACCGTACAGGTAGACTCAAACAAATGATGACGCTCCACCGGAGAATCGCCCGAACCCCGTGGCGCCAAGCAGGCCCGCCGAAGCACCAATGTTGTACCCACATCACCATGTACCACCTCTTCGACCTCTCCAGGCTCGACATCGTAAGCTGGTGGACCGTCGTATTCGCCATTGAAAGAAAAATCTCCCATCTCCTCCGCGAATAACGCCCGAGTACCGTGCCCTTTCGGACAAACCGACTGCCGATGTCCGAACTCCCCACACCCGAAACACCGTAAGCCCGCCACGGCCCGAGGTGCAGCTGGCGACGCCTGCGGACCCACCATGCCGCCGGCCCGCTGATTGCTCCCCCCGACAGCCGCCGGTCTACTCGCCGCTGCTCCCTGTCCAAATCCGGCACCGGCTGACGGCCCCGGCCGCGAGAATGCGGAGCCAGATCCCACCGGAGCTCCTGGCCGAAAAGACGTGGTCCCAGACTGGCCCGCTTTCTGTGCCATTTGTATTTCAATGAGGATGGCTCGTTGATGAGCATCAGACACTGATTCGGGACGAAACATGTTCAACATATCACGAATTCCGGCGCGTAGACCCCCGACATACCTCGACACCAATTGGTTCTTCGTCTCGTGAAGCTCAACACGTGTCAATAGACGATGAAATTCAGTAGTGTAGTCATTCACTGAACGTGGTCCTTGCCGAAGATTCTGTAACTGCTCATAAACAATACTATCATAATTGAAAGGCACAAATTCACGTTCTACATACTCTCGAAATTTCATCCATGATGAAACGGGTGGTTTCCCCTGACGATGCCGCAAGCTGGTGAGTTGCATCCACCATACCGCTGCTCGACCCCGAAATCGAGTGGCAACAAGAGCAACACGTTTCCCCTCCGGGACCTCTGGAAATGCGAAGAAGGCCTCAACCGCAGCCCACCAATCGAGAAATTCCGCACAAATATTAAAACTACAAGAAGAAGGCTTAATTCCAACGGAAAATTCCAACAGAAAAAATTTCCATTGGAAATTCCATTGATGATTCCAACAAATATTAAAACTATTGGAAAATTCAATTGAAAAAACATAACATTTCAAAGGTTCCAAATATACGGAAGTCTAAAAATCACACGAGGCTTTGGAAGAAATAACACTCGCACATACGTTGAGCCCTACTTTGAAATGGAGAAAAATTTCCCCAATCTCAAATTCGATGCCAGTTGAAAATCTCTCATCTCTCGCCTGAAAATCAGTCGCCGTTCTCCATCAATTAGAACCAACAGATCATCGCCAATTAGGAGCAGCAATTTACTGCCTACTGAAAATCCCTCGCCGTTCTCCATCATTTCGAAGCAGCCGACCACCGTCAATTAAGAGCAGTTCGCCGTCAATTAGGAGCTGGAAGTCACCGTCGATTAGAAGCATTTGTTCGCTTTCAATCCCGTTGTTGTTCTTTACCCCTGATCCCAACGCGACTCACCGCCCCCCTCTATCGGGCGCCTGCCGTCACGTCGATCATAGGCCTCTCGTTGAAATCCATCCCGTACACCGCCAGCTCCCCTCATCCATTGGTCATCACCATCGAAGTCCCAGCCACGGCGTGGTGGCCGAGTGAACTCGTCGAACCGCCAATCGCCGGCTGTCTCGAAATCCGCGCGCCGCTGTTGATCGCCGCATTCACGCCGATGGAACTCCTCGCCGTTAGGGTTGCGACCACCATGTCTGTCGCCGCCTGCAAACCCTATCCCATCGTGACGTCGGAAATCTTCTCCCCCAAACCCTCGCGGAAAACGCCCTCTCCCGTACCCTTCCTGCTCGACGAACTCCTCAACTGCTGGTCGTCGTCGCGGAAACGGAGCAAAGGGATTATCCACGCTAACGGTTTCCTCATCCTCCTCGTCGCCGGACGGAGTTGGTGGTGAACGGTGGCGGGGCGCCCCGCCAAAGCCGCGTCCTCCACGCCCTCCGCGATACCCACCGCGCACGGCCCGGCCGCCGTTGTCGCGATTCGTACAGTCCTCCATCATGGTTCGCATCGCCACGCGCAATTCCTCAATCCCCGTCGATAGGTCCGTAAACCGGTCGTCCATCCCCTGGAACCTCTCTTCCATTCGCTGGAAACGATCATCAACGGCGTTATCCTTCTTGGGCGGCATCGTGGATCGTCGCTGGTCTCTGGATACCAACTGATGTAGAACGTGATACGTAGGGAAGAACACGAGATACTCTCTCAAAAGAATTCACTCAAAATCAGATAAAACTCAACAATGAATGTTCTGCTTTGCGTCACACGCGAAATAAAAAGAACAAAGAGTCCTCATCTTGCTAACAAGTGCAAGATAATTATTTCCTACTAATTAAAAGCACCTAAATAAAGCAATAAATAAAATACTAAAAGGAAAAATAATAATAAGCTAAATTCGAAGCCGATCGTATTTATTCAAATATGCTATCGCGGTCTCGTCTCCATCACTATGGGACTATTCATATTTTGTCCATTCCGTCGGGACCAAAATTGTCACCTTCCTATATCTGTGGGACTAATTTTGAAATTTTGTCGATCGATGCAGGACGTGTGTGACAATTGTTATCTATATCTATGTGGAAATTAAATTGTGTAGAGTGTACTTTATTCTACTTAAAAAACTTTGTGTTAAGGCATTAATTTAGCAAACTAGCAATATATACAGGAGAAAAGTTTTGAATTCTACCTGAGCCCGTGTTGCCCCGTGTAGGTCCGCCTCTGTTTATACTTCAATGGCTTGGGCAAGTGTGATGGATAAATATGGTGTTTTAATTTCCTTTTTCTTTAGGGAAATGACGATGATGTTAATCTTAATTTCTTAATGATCAAAAGTCTGCATGTGCTGCTAAATGGGGAATCAAGATATAAAATTTACCCGGATTAATATTATTTATATAAAAAGTTTAGGGGGCGTACTTAGATATAAATATATCCACTTAAAATGAGTTTTTTCAGCTAATTAATATTAATTTTGATGATATAATTAGTTGTTAGTTAGATGTTGAGTTTATATTAAAATAATATATAAAATAAAATAAAGTTAATTTTGTTAGAATATACCCTTGTGAGTTGTCTCACATCGTCTGTCCAGGAAAAATAGGCCTAACTTTAAGCTTAATGGCCTACTCCTCCTTCCACCAATTGGTTTTGGGATGGAACCCCAATTGGACTTCATCTGAGCTTTCCCCGCTTATGGTGTGCTTCATGTTAGTGGGACCGCACCCATTTTCCCCCAGTTTCTGTCAAATTTGATGTAAAAATAGAAGAAATATGATGTGAAGTGATTGTTAGTAAAAAATATGTGAGGATGAAGTGAATTAAAATTAGTGTGATGTGTAAGAATGGTCAGTTGATATTCTTTATTTATATCGATAATATTGAGGATAGTGGAGTTGAGTTAAAGTTGAGTTTGATTTGAGTATGAATTTAAAATTTTATAAACAACACCTTCTTACCAATAAATATAAGCTAATATATATATATAGGGAGTGGTTCAAATAAAAACTCTTTCTGGTGTGAGAACCGTGAGAACCATATTTGATGCTATTTTTAATTGTGTATGATGCTATTTTTAATCTTACATGGTGCTATCATTTTTACAAATGCTAAGTTGCTATTTTTAATAAAATACATCCTGATTAAAAATAGCACTAAATTCAATCAATCATAAAACCACATACAATTAAAAATAGCGGTTCTCACAGTTCTCACGCTAGGACTTGGTTCTCATTTGAACCACATCCTATATATATATATATAGGGATTGGTTCCAATGCATCCACTTATTTAAAGTGAGGACGTGAGACTCATTTTTAGCCACAAGATTTGGTACATCATGTGTGGCCAAGATTTACTCTTTTCTTTTTATTATTTTAATTATTTAAATATTATTTTGACCCGTTGACTTCCGGCGTTTGACTGTTGACTTCCGGCGTTGACCGTTGAAAAATAACCTTCCAACTAGGTTAGTTCTCTGTAGGTGTTAGGTTTGTTCTACGTAGTTGCTAGGCTAGTTCTCTGTAGTTGCGAGGCTAGTTGTCTGTAGTTGCTAGGCTAGTTCTCTGTATTACTTCTCTGTAGTTGCTAGGTTAGTTCTATGTAGTTGCTAGGTTAGTTCTCTGTAGTTGTTAGGTTAGTAGTTGCTAGGTTAGTTCTCTGTAGTTGCTAAGTTAGTTCTTTGTAGTTGCTTGGTTAGTTTTCTGTAGTTGCTAGGTTACTAGTTGCTAGGTTAGTTCTCTGTAGTTGGTTGGTTAGTTCTCTGTAGTTGCTAAGTTAGTAGTTACTAGGTTAGTTCTCTGTAGTTGCTAGGTTAGTTCTCTGGCCGCATTTGATCCGCCACACCAGTGAGAATGATTCTCAGTGAAAGAAATAAGAATAAATCGTAGCAATTAGATTGTAAAAAAAAACCAAAATTATACTTTCATTAAGGGTAATGTGGTAATTTTCTAACCATCACCCAAAAAGGTGGGGCCCAATACACATTTAATTCACCTGCCAACTATCCCAATCAATCGATCAACCCACCCACCTCATCACACCCCCCTCTCTCTCTCACACACACACATGCACTAAATTGATACACATACGCACACACTATACACACACGCTGCCTCTGTTTTTCCGCCGTCCCCAACACCGATCACCACCTACACTCTCCCGCCGGTGACCTCCATTACTCTTCGGATAAGCTGCAGACCATCACCGTCGGTGACAGCGCAGACCGTCGGATAGCTGAAGCCCAACCACCGCCGACCATCGTTTGCTGACGCACATTGTACACACACATACACATTCTCCGGCGCATCCACATCTTCCCCTCCGCCGCCGCCCCTTGTCCGACGCCAACACCTCCGTCATCTCCCACTTCTTCCTCTCCCCGGGCAGCATTTTACCGACGTCGACGTCGTCTTCATCCACGTTCGCTGCAACGACGCCGACACCGGAGAGATCTAGTTGTCCGCTGCAACGTCTTCATCCACGTCCCTGCAACGACTCTGGCATCGAACGCCTCAGTCGATGAACGGTCCGATACGGCGGCTGGTGGTGGTGTGGTGGGTGGAGGGATGGCCGGCGCGTGTTGGTGAAAGTGTTAAAACATTAATTTGGGGCTAGGCTTTTTCAATGAGAATTAGATATATTTAAGGGATTTATCTGCAATTTTTACAAGATTTAAATAAAATGCCAATTAATTAATGCTAAAATCCGTAATTTATCACAAAACGATAATAAATGCACAATATTGCTGATTATATTGCACCAATATTGTGTACAGATACGCACTTTAAAATAACGCGTGTTGCAGAATATACAATAATATACGGAATGCACATTAATAAATAAATTATATATATACACATATATTAAACAACAACAACAACATACCCAGTATATTCCCAACAAGTTGCCAACAAGTTGGGGTCTGGGGGGTCAGTTGTACGCAGACCTTACCCTTGTAATTATACAAGGAGGCTGTTTCCGTAGCGACCCAAGGTGCATTGCGCCGTTTGATATATATTTTTTTTCTAGAAACTTCACTAATAGAAGAAGCACTAGAATTTAATTGAGCCATTTTGATTTAGTCCATTATTAGCACTATGCCAGGAGAATTGTCAACAATGACTCTTCCAGCCCCATTTGCAATGGACAGGATATATACATATATTAAAATAATAAATAAAATATTAAATAACGATATGATAATATATTAAGATAATATTAATATATTTTGTAATAATAAATAAATTATATAATAAAAATAATAAATAAAGAACTATTTTAATTATTTAGGTTAATGATGTACAATTATACACGTAATTTATCTGGAAAGGTATAAATTACCTAGTACACTTTATATCTAGGAATGTGGCACTTTATAAAATAACACGCTGCACTTTATATAACAATATGTTGCACTTTATCACACTATCTATCTACAAAAAATACAAGCATGCTAACGTACCAATAAACACAAGCATGCTAACATACCAATATCAATATGTTGCACTTTATACAATAATACATTATACCTTATAACACAACATGTTACATCGTATAAAATGACACGATGCACATACTAAAAATTCAGTACTATTGATAATCAGTCGAATAATATTAGTTAGTTAACTGTCGGATGTAGTCTTTTAAAATAAATAAAATAACGGAACATGCTAAATTATATGACAAATATTACAATTTTCTTTATGTATTTTTCGTTTATATAAAATAATACTATTTTTTTATCTATATTTTTGTATGTATTGCGAGTGCACATTATGGTTATAGGAATTGCACATAAATGTCTACCGGATTGCAAAAAAGTCGAACGAGACCCAACGAATATAAATTCGGTACAAATATTTTTATGTTGATTCAATTATTATTATTATTTTTTTTATATTAATTATTTCGGTACGATGTCATTTTTTCTTATTTAAATAACCAAAATAAAAAAACAAACTATACTAAAAAATATTATTTTATATATATTTTTGTATAAAAATAATAAGCTATGATTTTTCTATTGAAATATAAAAAATTAATATAGTACATTTTATGTATTAAACTTTTTGTTAAATTACCAATTTGCCTAATGTACTCAATTTAAATATAATAAAAATTCATAATTTGCAATTAAGACCCTAAAATAACTCACATTCTCAAACAATTAACCCAAATCTTAAACATCCCACGTGATAGAACAATTGCAAACGTCCGGCCAAATCACAGAGGTCGTTGGCGGCGACATTGGCTGCTCCTTCTCCGCCGACATTCACCGGCGACTTTCAGGCGAGCGGCCAAGACGGCGGAGAGTTTCGCGACATTGAAGCGGCCGACGACCGAGACGTTGTCGGTGGCGGCATGATTGGATGACGAACGGTCGGGCTGGAAGCGGTGGTTGGTCTGGAAGTGACGACAATGAGGGCAAGAGGGCAACCCACAGTGGAAGAGGAGCTGGGGGCTGTCAATGAGTTTGACAGATCATCTTGGCTTAGTGAGTGAAAGGTGTGGGCTTTTTGAGCTAGCCAAAAATCTCGTCAAACCACTCTGGAAAAAATTTGAAAGTGTTCGAGGGAGGTCAGACGACGAAGTATTTTGCCTTTCAAGTCGATACATTGCAAGGAGGGTGTTGAAGAAAGTTGGCCTTGTAGCGACCAGAGAGGTAGTGCCTTTTTGGTGTTTGAGCCAGTACATGTAGAAACAAAAAGTTGGGGTCTACTTGTTTAAGTTAGCATCGGATGATGATGCGAACCCAACCATGAAGCAGATCGAATTCAGGGGAAAGTGGTTCAAGAGGATACGGTAAGCGGGGATGAGAGCCACAAGGTAGTCTCGCAAAGCAAATTTGAGTTAGGTCTTGACTTGGTCTCAACAAAGAAAGAGTAATAGCCCGAGTGAGTGCTGGTCAAAGGGTTCACCAACCGTGGGAACCTGAAAGTCTCAATATCGGGGACAATCGTGAAGTAAAGTTGTTATGTGGTCGTTGGAGTTGGAGGTCAAGGGATTGGGTTTGACCGGTTTTCTCAGGTCGAAAGTGATCTTGGCTTTCTTGCCTTTGACCAAAGTGACTTGTTCTTTTAGTTTGCGTGCAAGATATCTCTAAGGTTGACATTGTTTATGGGTGGAATTTTAGGGCTAACTTCAGAGCTTTCCCTAAATCACCAACCACAGAGCTAGGATATGCCATGGAGACATTCCTAGGAGGGTTGTATGTGGCCTAGAAAGAAGAGGTCACTGAAGTGGAACTTTTAGAATCCGACATGATGGCCAAAATTTTGACAAAATTTGAAGAGGGTATAAGATTGGCGATCGCTAGAAACCCATAAAAAAAAAGAAAAAAAAGATTGAATAGCGAGTAAAATGAAATAAGAGAGTTCTCATAAATGGCACATACCCTTATGACGTTATAAAGGTTACTATGGGTGTGGTTGGAGTTGAAGCTAAATATTGTCGGGAAGTAGGATGATCGTCGGAATGCTTTGCAAAGAAAGCTTGAGTGTTAAAAAAGATAGATAATGTTGAAGAAGATAAAAATGGAAATTGTGGGGTTGTGCAGACTTTATTATGGAAATGAGGGCACAATAATTAAGGTCGCAGGTGAACAGACGGATTAAATGATGTCTTGGTGGTCTGGATTGACCAGTGGAGATGCATTAGACGAATGACTAGAAGCCAACAATTTATGAGCGTTGATTTAGCAAGAGATCAACGGTGCAGAGTTCGGGGCGCATGCTAAGGTTTGAAATGTTTCAGACAAGGTGGAAGCTCCCCAGAAAGGCTAATAACTAGCATTTAAGGCTGAAAATACAGGTTGAGTGCAATGAATCATTCTTGTACAAGTCCTTGTAACTTGTTTAAGAATGGAGAGTATATTATGTAGCACTAAGAATACCTCGGTAGACAGGTCTAAGTGGTTAGCTCGAATATTGCTGGTCCAATGGAGCTCTAGCTCAGTTTCAATACTCAACCTCATCAAGGAGCTCAGGTATGCAACTCAAGATACGATTCGATCTGTTTCGATGACTTAGAGGTTGGGCTCCTTTAGAAGCTCAGATAGACAAAGGGACCTCATGATTCGGAGTTAGGTTGCGAGGTCTCTCAGATGACCTAAGAATCTAAGTGCCATGAGGTAAAAGAGAACAAAATCCTTTAATGATGGAAAGTGTATCTCGCTAATGACTCTAAAATTCTAGAGACGTGATAATCTAGGAAAGTGAGTACATTTGGATCTCTTTCCTATACGGGACTCTTCTTGGGTAACACAACAACCTAGTATATAAAGGGTGATCAATATCTATTTTGCACATAACGCATATTTTACGTATACACACATATAATTTTCCAGTTATTCTCACGTACGAGTATTGTTGAACGTCGGAGGTTTTTATGCCGGGACCCTTCCCCGACGCATTGCAGATCACCGGTGCTCGACACAGAAGACTGTTTGCGGTTTTTCGATCCAACTTGGTCAAACCTAGTTTTTTACTGGCTATAAGAGACTAAGTTCATTTCTCACAAGTTTTTGTAGAAGATATCATGGCAAGAGAGAACTCTAAAGAGAGTTTGACTTAAAATATGGAGGAGGCGTATGTGTCACGAGTTCCTCTGGGAACAGGCCCCCCACCCGGCTATCCAGAACAAGCTAGCCTGCAAGTCACGCCTCAGGTGACATTGCTAGCAACCCACACCACTTTGATCCCAGCGTGGAACATGTCAGGGAGACCTTCGACGAGGCAAGAACCGATGGGACTTGGGTGCATGGGGATTAAGAGAAGGTAGCCATGGGAGAAGCTGAGGTTCAACATCAGGACGACATATGGGTCAATGGACCTCAGGAACAAGAGGGGCAGTAAGAGAATTTTGTAGGGAAGGAGGTCCCTAGTGGAGACCAACTTATCCAACACACTAGAGCAGAGTTGCATAGTATTATGGCTGAAGCAGTGGCCTAAGACCGGGTACCCATCAAGGTTAATCTGGTGGTTCCGCAGCCACAACCGCAGAGAAGACCAGAAGAGATAGAGGTGAGGTCGTTTTATCATCACCGACCACTGTATCACGTCCAGCTCGAGATGTCTTTCTCTAGAGGATGGCAGCCACTGCGCTCGCTGTCCGCAAGCCGTCGCCATCTCTACCGCCATGGAAACCGATTATTCTGACGATTAAATATACGCTGGACGGAGAGGAGCGTCGCCCCGCTAGACCGGAGAGAAATGGAAACGGACTGACCAGGTCTTCGGCCTTGCCTGAGGAAAAAGACTCCAGCGAAAGAGAGACACAAGATCGATTATTTTACCTGCAAGCGAAAAGGGGGAAAATGCGGGTTAAAGGAATCAAAGAAAAACTAATTCCAATTTTATATTATATTGTTTATTGTGTTTTTGTGTTTATTTTCGTGTGTTTTATGTGCTTTAGTTTAGTATTTTTAGGTTCGTTTTAGTGTCGATCGGTCCATTTTATCGTGTTTCGTGCATTTTTGCTTTCGTATTGTATTTTTGTGGTTCGGCGCACTTTTCTTGTCTTTTTGGTGTTGTGTAGGTCCACAATAGTTGAGTTTGGGATTACGAGCCTTTTCCGAGACCTTTCCGAGCCGTGTGCATCATGTCCGAGCTGTTGGGATCTGTGAGGATCTCGTTATGTACAAGTCACGAATTCAATAGCAAACGTAAACCTATGCGCAGCGGATCTAAAGGTTTGACGTAGAGAACTTACGGCTTAAAATTTATGTAGATCTGGTTGACCACGAACGGTTGACCGCAATTGATTGACCGCAACACGCGTCTTGGGTTGCACGAACAAGATCAGATCAAAACTGGATCAAACGGATGCAAACAGATCAAAACGAAATTTTGCTGCCAGACACCTTCCGGCGGCGCGTGAGGGCGCGTGCGGCGTCGGATTCCGGCGACGTCGGCGGCGATGGAAAGCTCTCGTCGAGACGGTCGTCTGGGTATACTGTACGTCTCAATCGGACTTCCGGTTAGTTCTGTAGGTCAAAATCAATTTCGTCTCGGTTTACCTACAGATCTTCTACTGTATTACTCAATACACCCTTCTTCAACTTGTACCAGTGGAGCAACAAGAAGAAGATAAAGCTCGAATGAGATCTAGAGAGAGAGGCGTGTTTCACGTGAGAATGAGACTTCTGTTCTCTTCTCATGAGCTTAATGATGTATATATAGAGCTACAGTAGGGACCCTAAGGAGATTAGAAAAATGGCTCCTTAATTAATTAGACTAATTGTGGGCCAAACCCACTCCTCTAATTAATTAAATAATATTAATGGGCCACCAACATTATATTATTGCACTCCCTTTCTCTAGCCCAAATTACATTTGAGACTCCAATAATAATTACTCGATTTACCTCCCCACGTTTAAGATATAATGTCCATTAATTAATTCGATTACTGACAATCAAGATTTAATTAATTTATTATTATTTCACCAAAGCTAGCGCTCGTTCATCACATTCTTATTATGCCGGAATTTAATCCACCTGCAGGGTTTAGCATAACAATCTTTCATGAACTCACTCCGGGGACATCATCAAACTAACGCACATGGTGACCGTAAATATCCTAACAGCACATCCTATATTTAATAATATTACCCAAAACAGTAGGAATATTAATCCAGCGAACTGAACCTCACCCATGTGAATCAAAGTAATATATATTATATATATCTGCCTGTTTAATATCTTACGGGTTAAGAGAACGCAGTAATTAACCGATGCCTAGTTCATTTACGACGATTAGTATAAAATGAACTTCTCCACTCTGGGATCCTGTTCAATACATAAATGTACTAGTGCAACTAATCAGTCAAGACAAACTGTACAGTTGACACTACAACCGTTCGGATGGGGTGTTCATGTCCATCTAGGTTGTGAACAACTATTCTTGTTCGCAAGTAACTGACAGAGTGATCTTCGGTTCGCCCGATGACGACCCACCCTATCTAAGTGCAGAACAACAGAACGTAGAACTTGTTTAATCTAACATGATTCTCATTCATAAAGGGTAAATGTGTAATATCATGCAAAGTCAAGCTTTCAGTATATAACACTAACACGAGCCACGCGAATCATTTCCGAGCATATATATTAATTGCGCGGTGATATCGATTTGAGCATCTCAAGACGAGGAAAAAGAGATTTGAAGAACGTGGGTCGAAGTTTCGAGTCAATCGGAGAAGCGTGCGAGAAGTTAGAGCAAATCGAGCATCAAAGGACCATGACTAAGCCCTTACCCGCGTCCAGCAACTCGTGCCCGCGAAGCAGCTCGCGAGGTCGCGAGTCCCCAGCTACAAGCCGCGCTGCCCGCGAGTTTTGGAGCTCGCGCCCGCGAACTCGCCATCTGCCCGCGAGTTCCCATACCGCACACCACTGCTAGCGAGTCTCAGCTGCCGCGCCCGCGAAACCGAAGATGCCCGCGAGTCCACGGCCCCAGCGCCCCAGGCCGCGAGCTTCAGTACCTGCGTGCGTGAACCCTGCCCAGTGCCCGCGAGTCCCGTGCCTTGCTTCAGTGCCCGCGAAATTTGCTCGCGAAATCCGAGCCAAAACTCGCGAGTGAGCCTTAGCTCGCGAGTTTTATCATTTAATGTGTGTGTTTTAGTGTGTGTTTGAGGTGTAGCTATAAATTGACTTGTTGCTTTGTATTTTGAGAACAATTCCTCATTTGCTAAAATTTTCCTTTAGTTTTTTCTCTCCTTCTTCTCTCTAGTTTTCTTTCTCTCTCTAAGGGCTCTAAGACCCTATTTTTATTGTAATATTTCTCCATCAAGATTACAACTTTTCGGCTTATTTCTTCTCATGGATGCACTAGGGACTTGGAGACTTCGTTTAAGGTCCGATTGGAGACTTAGTTGAAGGTCCTAGATCTCGTAAGTCTTGTCTTGTCTTTACCTATTGAATTCATTCTAGGGTTAAGATAAGAGCTTCCATGAGTCGATTATGCTATCATCCTCATAGGCTAGGGATTATGTGATTGTGTTATTGATTGCGTTAGCTTATTTGCATGAGCGATAATTGATTGAGAGATTGATTGGTTGATCGCGAGTGACGATTGCTTGATTACATGTTCCCGAATCTATAAGTCCCTTCGTTCCATCGCGGGTCTAGAGTACCTTGTTATTTTTCTCTATTACTACAAACAAAATGGCGCCGTTGCCGGGGAAGGCGAGTAGGCCATTGGATTTAGACAATTGATTGACATTTTTTTTTCGTATTTCTCTTGCTTTTTGTGATCCTTTCTTAATTTTGTGTGTTTCTCTTGCTTATTTGCTTGTTTTCGATTTCTCTTGCTATTTGGTATTTGTGTTTTGTACATATTGTGCTTTGTTTCTTGTATTTTGTATTTTTTTTCCTTGTATTGGTCTCGTGTGCCCTTGCTTTGTTTGTTGTTCTTGTGCGAGGTAGTTTACTTGAGGAGCTTCGATGGACCCGTATGATTATTCTTGTGCCGAACGCTCTTCTCGTGGATACCCCGACAATTATCAAGAGGAGATGTTCACGTATGGAGAGCTACCCCGTTCGTATCCGAGTTATTCATCTTCTTACTCTTATGACGGATGCTCTACTTCCCATGGGTATGGCCCGATCCATTCTTACCCGACATCTCGAGCCGATTATGGTTATGACATTCCGGGGCACGACGAGCCGCATTATTTCAATCCTACACCTCCGGACTACTACTACCCTCCGCCTCCCGATTATGAAGAGACATCTACACCCGAGCCGACTCGAGAAGCTTCTCGAGTCAATTTAGACGAGATTATGGAGCATTTAGAGGAGTGAAATCGATCCCTTCGCGCTTCCATGGCTCCCATACCCGAAAAAAAAAGAAACCGAGTCCTTCGCTCCATCCTCTCCATCATACAAGCACCTATCGGTTAGCCAACCTTGTACATCGAGGGCCGAAGCTTCAATTCCACCAATGGTTGAGCCTACCGAACGTCACCGAGAGGTTTTGACGAGCACACAAGAGGCACTTACGAGCCTCGTGTCGATCATCGAGGAGTTTCATAGTTGGAGCATTATTCCCATTCCATCCGTTCTTCAAGCGACACTCACGAAGTTCGACTCTACCGTGGTTGCTTTCCTGGACTTGGACACAACTCATATTCCGTTTGGTAGATATTGCTCTCTATCGGCGAGGATTATTCGAGAGAGTACCCGGTTAGAGGGAGAATTTCGAGCTATGGTGGATAGGTTTGCCTCTTTGAAAGAGATGGGCCTCACTCTCGTTTATGACGGTACGCAACCCCTCAACACGAGTGAGGACATCGACGATTTGGTTGCTAAAGGAACCCCCTCTTTTGACGACCCGGGCTTGCATTCTACACAAGGTACGTCAAACTTTGCTTTTGGTGATTGTGCTTTGAGCTTAATTCTAGTGTTGAGAGTGAGTGTATGGATTCAGGAGTTGAAATGGAGTGTGGCATGGGTGATGATACATTTGGGGAGTTGATTGTACCTATTCATGATGTTGATGATTCTAGCAGACTTGATAGTGCTCGGGAGGATGATTTCGAGGAAGAGGATGAGATAGTTGATGATGTGATGGATGTTGTTGAGGAGGATTTCGAGCCATTATGTGATGTCGTGGACCCGAGGTGTGCGTTGATTGATGATTTGACTTGTGATGTTGAGTATGACGTGGTTCCTATGTCCTTTGGGTTGTCATCTCGTGTTGTTAAGGATAGTGATAATTTGGAGGAGTTTATTGCATTCGCACCCATGCTCCCGACTCTTGAAATTGTTGAGTACACGTGCGAGATGACACTTGTGATTACCGGGATTGATTCGACGTACTCCACGGATTTTTTCGTATACCCGGAGGTCGATTATGTAGCTAAGGTTCATAATGACTTATCTCTTCTCTTGATGATTATTGATATCCGTGCTCGGTTTCACAAGAATGTGGCCACGAGGTTTTATTTGGTCCGCCTTTGCTCCGTTTTACCGTCCCGATTACTTTTGAAGAATACAAAGGCGTGGCATGATCGACACTTTTTTTTGGACCCCGGTTGATTTTGGTTGGGGGCGTCGAGTTCAAGACGTTAAAATGAGCGCTTCGTGGGAGGCAACCCACGGTTTTTGCTTTTTCTCGTTTTTCGCTTTTTATCAGAAATAAATAGCCTCGGAAACCACACAACACATGGTATTTTCGGAGAATGAAACGGGATTTGGGGCCGAGATTTATGTTGAAAATTGGGTTGACATATGGCAAGGGTTGAAATCGGGTCAAAAATCGGTCGAAAATATTCAAAATATGCCTAAGTATGGAAAAAATAGCCCCAGGCCCGCACAGGCCTGCACTGGCTCAAGGCAGCCCAGGCACTCGCGACCTCGCGTCCGTCCCAGCGCCTCGCGATCAGCGTCCGTGCCCTCGCGCCCGAGAAATCCCGTCCGCGCCTGCGAAACCTCACCCNCACCGAGCTACATCGAGCCATTGGGCGAACCACCGAGCCCGGGCGCACCCGGCGGCCGCCGACGATATTTTTCGTCCGCCGGCGAAATTTTCCGGCGACTGGCGACTTTTCCGGCCAAAATTTCCGGCGAACCTCTCGGGCCCCGTTTTCCGGCCGCCGTCGATATTTTTCGGCCGGAAATGACATTTTTGACCTCCCAGGACCGTTTCGAGCCGTTAGAGCCACCGGAAACCTTATTTTGCGGCGATTCGACCTCTTCACTCGTTTTTCGTAGATTTTTTACTCTCTTGGAGCTTTATCGTGGTTCATTGCTCGATTTCTCTTACTCTTGGCGCCGAGATCACCGTTTTACGAGGTACTTCACTTAAACCAACTCGAGCCATTTGTATTTGAATTGGGCGTGATTTTATTTATTCGAGAGTGATTTGCACTAAGTGTGGGGGAGGTGTATCGGGGGTTCGTGAGCTTATATTGACAATTTAAGAGTTTTGGTGATTGGTTTTCGGTGTTGAGGTTCGTGGGGGGATTTTGTTTATTATTTGGGATATGTGGTGTTCGTGGCATGTAGTTTTGTTGATTTTGTTGAGCTTTCTCGCATACGTGTGTATTCGTCGAGTTTGTGGATTCTCGGTTATTATCCCTCCGAGACACATACATATGGCTTTTACTCGGAGCCGACGGACGGGATTCTTTTATGCTTTCACATGTGATAGTGCCCGGTTGGCGTATGGATCATTATGCTTTCATTGTTCACACGGTCGGATGGCTTTATTTTGCACTCGATAGCTTTCGGATTATTGCTCTTTTTCCACCGGACGAACACCATTAGACACACGGTGGTGCATCACCGTGTAGAGTACGCATTTTCTTTACTTATTTTTTTTTCTCTTAATTGCTCTTGTGTGCTTTTGTGTTTCCTTTCTTTTGTATGCTCGTTTATTGTGTTTCGTTTTGTGTATCGCATGAGCTTACATGATTATGTGCTTTTTCCTATGCTTTTTGGGTCAAGCAATGAGGACATTGCTTTGTTTTAAGTGTGGGGGAGGGACTTCGTGATTATGCTTGTTTAGGCGATATTTCTTTCGTTTTTTGCTGCTTTATTTTTCGTATTTGTTGTGTCGTGGACCGGTTTTATTTGAGTTTTTGTGTGTTTGTGTCACCTCTCTCCCGCATGAGGCTCGATGTTTGTTCAAGAGTCAAGATGGCTAAGTGGTGAGTCGAGATAGTTGATTGGTTCATTTATTAACGTTTATGCTTTATGTACTTGATGAATTGGACGGTGTCCTAAAATTGAATGATAATTCGTTGACATGGGAACCCGCATGTGAATTCACGAAATTGTTTTGTCCCTCGTTTGTTCTCGATTGATGATCTTGAGACATAATTGACTTATGCTCGATTATTGTAAACGTTTTATGCTATACACTTGTGGTACGTTTTGATTGATTTGTTATGTTCATGATATTGTATTTGTGATGTATCCTTGTGAGCCACTCCATTCGAAAAAATAAAAAAAATAAAAAATAATAATAAAATAAAATAAAAGCAGCTCGTTTGGAAAAAGAAGCTCACATAATAAATAAAAAAAAAAGAAGAAAAAGAAGAATGGGAGTTGGCTTATTGGTTTCGTGCTTATCATCCTTATATGTTTAGTAGACCATTTATAGCTTTTTGCACGTGTATGTAGAAAAAGTGAGTTTGAATCGAGTAATCATGTGTAGAATAACTTGGGATGGGTTTTTGTCTTGTATGGATTCACTATGTGGGGAACGTGTTTTTAGATTTGAGTTTGATTTTATGGATAACCGGATGAAGATGAGTGTTTCATTTCGTATGCTCGTTAATTTTGGACTTCTCAATTTTTCTTTTCGAGCTACTTGTTGTTTTGTTTGCTTGAGGACAAACAAAGAGTTAAGTGTGGGGGAGTTGTTTATTGTGTTTTTGTGTTTATTTTCGTGTGTTTTATGTGCTTTAGTTTAGTATTTTTAGGTTCGTTTTAGTGTCGACCGGTCCATTTTATCGTGTTTCGTGCATTTTTGCTTTCGTATTGTATTTTTGTGGTTCGGCGTACTTTTCTTGTCTTTTTGGTGTTGTGTAGGTCCACAATAGTTGGGTTTGGGATACGAGCCTTTTCCGAGACCTTTCCGAGCCGTCTGCATCATGTCCGAGCCACGCGAATCATTTCCGAGCATATATATTAATTGCACGGTGATATCGATTTGAGCATCTCAAGACGAGGAGAAAAAGATTTGAAGAGCGTGGGTCGAAGTTTCGAGTCAATCGGAGAAGCGTGCGAGAAGTTAGAGCAAATTGAGCATCAAAAGATCATGACCGAGCTCTTACCCGCTTCCAGCAACTCGTGCCCGCGAAGCAGCTCGCGAGGTCGCGAGTCCCCAGCTACAAGCCGCACTGCCCGCGAGTTTTCGAGCTCGCGCCCGCGAACTCGCCATCTGCCCGCGAGTTCCCATACCGCACACCACTGCTCGCGAGTCTCAGCTGCCGCGCCCGCGAAATCGAAGATGCCTGCGAGTTCACGTCCCCAGCGCCCCAGGCCGCGAGCTTCAGTACCCGCGTGCACGAACCTTGCCCAGTGCTCGCGAGTCCCGTGCTTTGCTTCAGTGCCCGCGAAATTCGAGCCAAAACTCGCGAGTAAGCCTTAGCTCACGAGTTTTATCATTTAATGTGTGTGTTTTAGTGTGTGTTTGAGGTGTAGCTATAAATAGACTTGTTGCTTTGTATTTTGAGAACAATTCCTCATTTGCTAAAATTTTCCTTTTAGTTTTTTCTCTCCTCCTTCTCTCTAGTTTTCTTTCTCTCTCTAAGGGCTCTAAGACCCTATTTCTATTGTAATATTTCTCCATCAAGATTACAACTTTTCGGCTTATTTCTTCTCGTGCATGCACTAGAGACTTGGAGACTTCGTTTAAGGTCCGATTGGAGACTTAGTTGAAGGTCCTAGATCTCGTAAGTCTTGCCTTGTCTTTACTTATTGAATTCATTCTAGGGTTAAGATAAGAGCTTCCATGGGTCGATTATGCTATCATCCTCGTAGGCTTGGGATTATGTGATTGTGTTATTGATTGCGTTAGCTTATTTGCATGAGCGAGAATTAATTGAGAGATTGATTGGTTGATCGCGAGTGACGATTGCTTGATTACATGTTCCTGAATCTATGAGTGCCTTCTTTCCATCTCGGGTCTAGAGTACCTTGTTATTTTTCTCTCTATTTTCTTTTTTTTTTTTTTTTCGTGCAATTTGAGGTGTTGCTTGCTTTAAATTACGAATCTTGCTTTCTCTAGCTTAATCAAACCACCAAATCATGCTAGTAGAATGTTTAGGACTTTTTATTTTTCTTTCGTCTGAGTCAATTGTTGCTTGAATCCGTGTCCGAATAACCTTCCTTTGAGAACGACCCGAGTCCGGGTAGCTCGGTTACCACTTACCCGGATTTTGGCCTTGCCTGAGGAAAAAGACTCCAGCGAAAGAGAGACACAAGATTGATTATTTTACCTGCAAGCGAAAGGGGGAAAATGCGGGTTAAAGGAATCAAAGAAAACTAATTCTAATTTTATATTATATGCAAACAAAAAAGATGCAATGAATAGATTCATAATTTAGTAAGATAAGTATTTTGTCGGTGAACATGTTTGCAGCAGCTGCCATGGCAAGTTCATCAAGCTCGGTTCGAGTGACGCCCGAGATGTGGCACCGGCGTTTAGGTCATCTTTATGATAAAATTCTACATTCTATTTCGTCTATTTTTGTTAATAAAGACCATGGGAGTGTATTCAATGCTTGTCACTGCGCAAAACATGCACGATCTTTCTCACCTAGTGATAAAAGAGTCGTAGCTTCATTTTTCTTGTTGCATTGTGAAATTTGAGGACTCTATCACACGAAATCAATTTTTGGGGCTCATTATTTTCTCAACATTGTTGATAATTATAGTCGGGCCGTTTGGACTTTCTTGATGCGTGATAAATCCAAAACTTATCGTATTTTGTCTATTTTTTTAACGAAGATTCACACACATTTTGGTCGTGTCGTTCAATTTTTTCGATCAGACAATGGTAAATTCAAAATAATAATAGGAAAAAAAAAAATTAAAATCATGAGGATAAGAGCATCACTAGCAAACTAGCCCATATGCTGAAGATCAAATCCAAATTCACACATTCCAACGAGCCGCTGACGTCATTCCACCATTTCTTTCGTTTTTTATTTGCTCAATTAATCGCCGTTTGAGCACCAGTATTTAACTACCATTTCCTTTTCCTTTCTGTTTGCTTTTATCCGATCATCTCTTCGTGTTAAATTCTAACAAGTTTTGCTTTGAGCTCTTGGAGAAGAAAATCGTTGAGTGAAAATATGAAGCAGGCTGCAGATGTTCATCAGCGAATTGCAAGAATTTCAGCTCACCTTAATCCTCCCGCGAATCATTTCCAGGTCTACATTATTTTTTTTTTTTCTTACTATTTTCCTCTTTACTGTTCTGTGTGGGAATAAGAATGGGAACAAGACTTCTCGCCCCGTAGTTTACTTGATTTAAACGTTCAATTAAGATGATCATGGGTACTGAAAGTAATTCACTGCGTAACTTTGGCGAGGAAGGAAAATATCAGATTTTAGGAATTCGACTTGGTTGCTGATGTATGAATAGATTGAGTAAAGTGATTGAGCTTTTCTACTTCTGCAGTTGAATTTCATCTGGAAATGAGTGGGTAAATGTGGAGTTGTCAGTGGGTAGATCTTTATAACGTATGTGTGATTTGGGTTGAAAGGTAGGCGAGAATTCAAGCATATGGCGTGAGGATTGCCGAGCCAAAGGAGGTTCTCCGGGTTTCAAAGTGGCAATATTGGGGGCTGCTGGGGGCATAGGCCAGCCTTTGGCGATGCTGATGAAGATGAACCCATTGGTGTCCGTGCTTCATCTGTATGACGTGGTCAACACGCCAGGTGTCACTGCCGATATCAGCCATATGGACACTGGTGCAGTGGTAATTATCACCTTCCGATCCCTTTTGAGGCCACAATATATTTCTTCAGTTTTCCTAATTTCTACAGAACAATTTGATTTTTCAGTTTTTGTATAATCCTATGGTTTGGATCATTTGAATTGGAACATAGCATTGGTAGAGGCTCTGCCCTTTATTTTGAATATCCTTTTGGGATATATTGCTGAGCTGCTGGTGGTTAGCTGTGAAAGGTGGTGATAAATACACAGTTTTTGTTTATGAGATTAGTTCTGCTTTGCCAAAAAGCATTGCTAGGGAATGAATGTCTTTGGCCTTGATTTTCACCTTCGTCTTTGTTTTCTGATGATAAATTGCTGTCCAGTGTGACACTAGTCACCTTATGATTCAAGCTTTCGGAGTAAGTGAGTCACGACGTATAAATATTCTTTTACAAAGGAATGTAATGATGATTCAATCAACTGTTATCTGGAAATTCATAAAGCTTAGAATCTTGTATGTTTTCAATCGATTCATTCGTTTCTTTGGCCTTGATGAAACATGAGTGTACATAACCCTTAAAGAAAACTTTCTCAGTTTAAATCATCGAATCAATTCTGTAAATGCACATTTTTGGTAAATAAGCCGCAATAACTTGATATATATCCAATCTTATCAAACAAATTAGCACATCATAAATGAGTAATTAGCTTGTGTAGAAATTAACTCAATTCTTTTTTATAATTAGGTTCGTGGGTTTCTGGCTCAAAACCAGTTGGAAGACGCACTCACGGGCATGGACCTTGTAATAATCCCTGCTGGTGTTCCCAGAAAACCTGGAATGACTAGGGATGATCTTTTCAACATTAACGCTGGAATTGTAAAGACTCTCTGCGAAGGAATTGCCAAGTGCTGCCCTAATGCCATTGTCAACTTGATCAGTAATCCTGTGAACTCTACGGTTCCAATTGCAGCAGAGGTTTTCAAGAAGGCTGGGACCTATGATCCAAAGCGTCTCTTGGGAGTCACAATGCTTGATGTGGTCAGAGCTAATACATTCGTGGTAAGCAAATGTTTTCATTAGATTTTTTATTTTTATTTTTTTTATTGTTATTATTTTTTTTTCTATCAATATAATTACAGTAAACGAACATCCTTTTTCACTTGAAATGTTTTGGCATGTCCTACATATATCACTTGTCATATGTGGAAGTTTTTCAGGTTACACTTTTAGCTCCGTTATAGACATCATTTTTTGGTTTGATCATAAAAAATGAAAGTTGATCCTAAATGTATTTTATTGGCCAAATTTTTCACTATATATTCGTATGTTAAGGCTGAAGTTTTGGGCCTGGATCCACGGGAAGTTAATGTTCCAGTAGTAGGGGGGCACGCAGGTGTAACGATTTTGCCACTACTCTCCCAGGTTTAAATGATGAAATTGATTTTATAGTTACAGTTGCAGTCATTGCATGTAATTATTAGTTATTTTTCATATTAAATAGGTTAAACCTGCGTGCTCTTTCACTCGAGAAGAGACCGAGTACCTGACATCCCGCATTCAGAATGGTGGGACTGAAGTGGTTGAGGTAGGCCTGAGTTCTGGATGAGTTCAATATTACTTTTGTTTGTGATTAACAGTTCAGTTTTGTGTTATGGAGCAAGTTTACGTGGTGTTGATTAACAGCTATCTACGGCCTATCACCATGATTACATGTGCCCAACGCATGTTATATAATGAATCTGTGCTAGAAAGAACAAATTATTTCTGTGCAAACAGAAAAAATGAGATGAATAAAATGTTTGTGAGTGGAGAATGAACATTTTTTATACCCTTTCATATCGGTTTGATTTTTGTTAGAATTTTACTTGCAACATGAAAACATGAAAAAAATGGTTACTTCTCAATTTGGTAAAAGTCATGCACAAACCGAGCAAAACTGAGGCTGGTTGTTCTTATCCCATATACCAATTTGACATATTTTGAAATTTTAAAAACTACTTCCTGAGAGGGGGCCGTTTTCTAGGTAAATGTAAAATCTGAAGGTAGTACTTCTGTTGGAAGTTTGTAATTACAAAGATAGAAGGAGGTCGAATGGCCCAAATGTTCTAGTTTGTGATATTTTTTCTTTGTTAAAAAATAAAGAAAAATAAAACCGATGTTTTTTTTCTTGTGGAACATTGATACTTATTGGAAGTTGGACCTGGTTTCTTGAGAAAGTTCTCGTTCGCTTTTCCTGTAGAGAATTGTATTTGATTTCTCAAGAAACCAGGTCCAACTTCCAATAAGTATCAATGTTCCCTATTTCATTCTCTGCTGTGTTTATTTTTTAAGTAAAATCTTTTGATTTCCCTATTGGCAAAAAGATGTCCCACAGGACATAAATTGTTGAGTGTTAGATTGATTAAAGTAATCTTATACCATCATATAATCTATCTGTGGATAGAAAAATATTAGCTAGACGTTTATGTTTTTCATGGGTCTGGGACAATCAATGAAGTTAAGAGTTGTTAATTCATATGTTGAATGACCTGAATTGCAGCGAAATGTTTATTCAAAAGTTTCCCCTACATTTACTCATGTGTTTTTTATTGCTACAGGCTAAAGCAGGGGCTGGTTCTGCTACCCTTTCAATGGTAGGCTGCTACAATTGCCGCACAATTTTATTTAGTGGATTTTGCCATTCAATAACAAACTTCGAATAAAAAATAAATATTGTGAAAATGAAAAATATTGTGAAAATGAAATGTGACAGGCGTATGCAGCAGTAAAATTTGCGGATGCTTGCTTGAGGGGATTGAGGGGAGACGCTGGAGTTGTTGAATGTGCATTTGTGTCTTCCCAGGCATGATTTTGACTAAACTTGCTGATCCTCATTGAACGAAAACGAGAAAAAAAAAAAAAAAGTGTTTCGATCCTTGATATGTTAAAACTGTATGATTTTTTATTTTATTTTTCCCTTTTCAGGTAACTGAACTTCCATTCTTTGCTTCAAGAGTGCGGCTTGGGCGTAATGGAATTGAGGAGATTTATCCACTCGGTCCACTGAATGAATATGAAAGGTTCGCAAAAATAACAGCTCAACATTCTCATTCCTCGTTTCTTGCATTGTAATTTTGCATTTAACAATACATTTGTGATGGTACCAGGGATGGATTAGAGAAGGCGAAGAAAGAGCTAGCTGGAAGTATCGATAAGGGTGTCTTGTTTGTTAGGAAATGAACATTGTATGCATATTGTATCGTCCTTTTTTTTTTACCATCATATAGTTTGCATACTCGACCACTCTTCTGAATAAAGTGGTACCACTTGTTGTACTTGAATATCGGTCGGATTTTTATCTCTTGAGTTTTTTGTCTTGTTTTCGGACAAAACATGTAATGTATGTTCTCAGAGAAATAAATACTACGGATAGTTAAATCCATTTGCTAATATGTTTTAACATATTTTCACCTGATGGGGTCTTTTATTCCAAATAGCTGGGCCTTTGCTCATCTGTACGGATAAATTATGAGTTTTGATTGCTCAAGTCAACTAAATGGACATATAGGGACTCTTTAATAACGCTGTGCACCACAACTTTTTTCTAGTAAAGAGGGCTCTCAGGATCATGTAAGAGCAGTTAAAGTGTGATTAGCCTTTCATACTTGTGGGATGCCTATTTATATAAAAATTGGTTCTCTCTCCTGTAAGTTTTAGGATGTTTGTTGAGATCCCAGCAAATTCAGTTGAGATTTCCCAAGACATGCACGAATCCACTTTTATTTTATTTATTACTATTTTTGTTTTTACATTTTGGTCCCCTATTCTTAGAGCATTTCTAATAGAATGTCTATTGTAGAATTTGTAGAGGCATTGAAACAAAAAACTTTTCCGGTGAATATTTTAACTTCTACTTGTGATGATGTGGCATGAGAGAGACTCAAAAAATCTAGAAGTACTTCTACATATGATGATTTGGCATGAGAGAGACTCAAAAAAATCTAAAAGTCTTTCTACACGTAAAAGTCCTTCTAGACTTGACGTCTAGAGATTTAACCTCAATAACATAGATAAAAAGTTGAATTCGAGTAATATTGATAATTCTAATATTGATAATTAAATTATACAGGATAATTATGTAAATAAAAAGTTGAGCAACTAGTCGGGCTTACAAGGCTCTTGAAATGATGCTCGAGGCTCGACTCGTTTGCTCAATTGAACTACTCGAGCGCTCGCGAGCTCCTGGTAAGCCGCTCGACTAATTTACAGCCCTAGTTCGAGCGGTCGGATCATTCACATAAACACATATCTTGCCATTGTAATTTTCAAGGAAAATCTGGACTCCAATTGAGCCGTCCTGTCACTGGAAAATGGAGTTTCTCATTTATACATCAGTTATTAACAGATCAAAATGTTGGAACTTTTGCAAGTGAATTAAATGAGGTTAGATTCTGAATAGACTGAATTATGGCCAAGGGCTCTTTAAATGAAGAGCCAAGAAAAGGTCTCGAATAAATGTAACTAGTATTCGACCTTGTGCATTTGCACAGATGTAAATAAAATTAAATATTATAAGTTATATTTATGTATATAATATAAAAATTATAAGTTATATAATTGTATTATATTTCAAACATATAGTATTATAAGTTATATTTATGTATATAATATTAAAATTATAAATTATATAATAGTATTATATTTTAAAATTTAATCATTGGTTAAAATAAATAGTACACACGATTTGATTGTATACGAATCACTATATTGATTGCATAAAATGCAATAAATATATACTTTTTATAATTTTGAGTGATCATGACCAATTAATTAGCTGAAAAATATTACATTTATTATAACAATTGCTTATGTGATTTTAAGAAAATTTACTATGACATAAAAAAATTAATTTATTAATAAACAACATCTTCATCATATAAAAAAATATTGATTTTAGTGTAAAATATAATTTTATGTAACTTTCATATATTATTTAGTATAAAATATAATTACTAATTTTAATATTAACTATTATATTATTCAATAAAAAATATAATTATTAATCAATTAACATAAAATATAATGGTTTTTATCTTAATTAACCCAAAAAATGTAATGAAATATTTTCTTATTAATGAGATTGGGTGTATTAATGCCACATAAATAAAATTTATTAGGTTCTATTTATTAGGTAAAAATTTATTGCTTAGCTAGCAATTATATATATATAGATTGTTTACTTCCCGTCAATGGTAGTGCAGAACAGGACATATAATCATTGCACCATTTAATTCTTCTAATTAATACTACCTCTTATTCTTTTTAAATGTCATTTTAGCTTTATCAACTATTAACCAAAATAAATATCGTTTTGGATCTTTTATATATATTTTTCCATTATTACCCTCATTTAGTTAATAAATACACTACGTCTTTTCATATTCTTTTCATTTTTTTTTTTTTTAAAACATTCATCTATATCTTCATTAATGAAGGTTATTATTGGCAAAAAAATTATTCTTAATTAGTGTGCAACTTTCTAAAACGACACTTATTATAAATAGGAGGGAGTATGTAAATATAAATCCTGCAAATAGCGTTATTTGCAATTTGAAACTCAAATGCGAATCCCAATTGCTTTGGTAATTGAGAATGACAACCAATGCACATCAGTCCATACGGTTGAATTACAAGGCCCCCGCTTTCTTTATTCAAATCAAATGACACGTTAATAAAATATATTAAAATATTCAATTGTGGTTGTCTCACATTGTTTATATAGGGAAAATATGTCTAATTTATAAGTATAATGGGTTACTCCTCTATCCACCAATTAGTTTTGGGATGGAACCCCACTTAGACTTCATATGAGCTTTTCATGTTATGGCACGCTTCACGTGCGTGGGACCGCACCCGATATAGAGTACGTAATGTAAATCCCTCTATATATTAATTCAAAACGTGCTAAGCTTAGGTGACAGATTCACATGCTTCGTGATTCTATGTGACAAAATTACATATTCCGTTATTAGGCTTGGTTAAATTTTAATTTACTTCCAATCTAAAAATAATTAGGTCTGGATTATCCATAAATATATTGATTATTTATTGTCATGTTAGAGCATCCACAATGCATTTGGTTCAATCATAAAAAATTGTATGCCACCAAAGAAATAAACCTAGTATAAAAAGTAGATTGGGTTCTACTGATGTGGCAACCAGAAAAAGAGACTCAGTCTACCCTTATTCTCCAATGCAAACAAAAGTAGACTGGGTCCTGCTGATGTGACAGCCAGAAAAAGAGACCCGGTCTACCCTTAAGTCTATTTTAGATTCAAGTAGATACCTAGTCTCTTTGCATTGGAGTGAATTTTGTTAATTTTACATGGTTTTATCCATGTCATCCAAGACTTGGGTTTATTTACATATCACATATGCAAGACTAGACTCAATACATTGTAGATGCTCTTACATGTATTAATTACATTTAATTATCATTTCTTATTGTAACCATTGAATTGTAAATGTATTAAAAAATTTAATAACTTTTGTATTTTTTATCAGCTTTACATATATAATATGTTAAATTAATCATCTCTTGATGAGCTTCGATTTAACATCCATATTGTATGTATAAAAAAAATAAATTATATTTATCTTTATAACAATAATATTTTTTTAATATTATTTAGAAAAATCTATTTATTTATCATTTAATATATTTATATTTCAATTAGTTATATGATATAAGTTATAAAAATTACTATAATATAACACATGTAAGTTGCATAAGTAACAAGTGTCATTCTAAAATATCTAATAATATATATATTTTCTAAACAAGTAAATAAAATATAAAAGAATTTCTTTCATTAATTTTAAAATTTAAGAATAATTTTTTAACATGCACCCGGTAATACACAGGTGTTGTACTGGTGTGTGTTTAAACACAAAAGTTAAAATAGAAGCAATATGTAAATAAAAAATATCTTCGGAGAGCGTCCAATTAGCCTTTAGAGCTCTGTCATTAATAGATCGACTTGCGTGCACAAAGTACATCGTGGATTTACATGATTCGGACTTCCTGTACGTCTAATCAACACTATACTCGACTCTATTAACTACTTCCTAGCCACCAAGCGTGAACTTTGAAATGACTATAGATCTCTCCTAGCTACAAAACTACTTAATCTCCAAACACTCAAAGTGTTTGTAAAGAAAGAACAAAAACAGATTTTCAGTGATGTAAGAACACAATGCTGAATCAATGGAAAAAGAAACTAAAAATTTCACAAATACTCAATGAAATTAGAATGATGATTCGATAAGTGCAGCTGCCTTTCAATGAGTATTCGATCACGTATATGTACAAACTCATCAAATGTAAGGAGCCTTCTCATTTTCATGCATTGACTCATTTCCATGTGAGGTCAATTTTCTTCCCAATTATCTCCTTCAATGACTTGGACATGATCAACTCCTTATTTCTTAAATTTGGCCTATAATCTTTCCTTTAGGGTAAGTTTTCTTCAAGTAGAATCCTGTTATGTGATTTGGAGATCTTCAGAATTACGTTTCCAAAATCGTGCAGAAAACATTACTTTCCATAAGTAGTCGATCTTCCAAAATCTAAGAGATCTTGCGGTGAATCTTTCTAAATCCTCCTTAAATTTCTAAAAAAAATACGGTCAGGATCCTTCATGTAAGGAAGCTCATTCTTTTATAGTCTTGTTCACATATTTCTTGTACTACAAGAGAGAAAAAACTAATTATGGCATAGAATCCAATTCATTGATACAAGTGACATATACGGTAAGTGAATGTATATAAGTGTTGACATCCGAGATGAGCTGGACGAATTCGGGATTAGATACTACTATTAAATAAAGATACAATCGAGCAGAGCACTCAGGTCGGGGGAAGACGAGCAAGAGCAAACTTTGGAAACATAAGCAGATGGTCGCTGAGCTAGAAGCAGCCAAAACATTTAGGTCGGATAACCACAAATGCAAACTCGACCTAAAAAGTCATCATGCAACGAGTCCGAGCTCAAGACTTGGGCAAAATGAGAAAGATTGATTTGCAAGGACCTGATCACACTAAGGTGGCAGAAAAACAGAAAATATTAAAATAATAGCAACTTGCAGTCGCATCATCAATAACATGACAAGCCTAACAAAAGCATGGTCGCCTGCATGAAAAAGCTCCATAAGGTGATGTGGGGTCTTAAATGAGGGTCATTTCTACTTAATACTCAATTGTATTGGCCGTGGAACAGTAACCGGGTTATACTTACTATAAATAGTCCTAGGAGTCTATGGAGAAAGGGTTCAAGAAAATTCTCTGTAAAAAAGACGTATGTTCCTTCATTAAATACGGTCTTCTAGGCAAATATCAGACCTCAATTGTGAAATTAGGGGTGGGCGAAAAAACCGGATTTCTCGATCCCGAACCGGACCGAAATGGTCCCGTTCCGAAAAAATAGGGTTCCAATCGATTTTTAAAATTTTCGTCCCGGTCCTGGTCCCGAACCGGTTGAAACAATGTCGGTATCGGTTTTTAATATTTTTTTCCCGAACCGTCCCGTTTGTCCCCTTTTTTTTTGTACAAAAATATTATATATATATATATATACATATTACATTAATTTATATTTATTAATGAAATCTTAANTATTTACGGGCACAACGCACAAACTACAGAATCCAAATTCCCAAATTCCCAATTCAGTTAACATTTTTTTTTAAGTGAAACAGCCAAACAGGCCAACAGGGAATAGTTTAGTTTGAAGTTTGATTTTTGAACATTTTTTCCCGTTTTGTCCCGGTCCCGAACCGTTTTGTCCCGGTCCCGATTGATACCGTTCTGTTTGGGACGAGGTGTCGTCCCGGACCGGTTCAAAAAACTGGGGGGTAAAATATACATAACCCCCCTGTATTATACGAAATCTGCACGTTTTCCCCTGTTATTTTAAAAATTGCGTCAGACCCCCTTGTATTTAACTAACTGTTGCACGATTCCCCCCCTCCGTCTAACTTGACGGCGCGTGCAGTACACATTGGTCTTATGCGATAATTATTCACTTTTTTCTTATTTTTTATTTTAAATTTACTATTTTGCCCCTTGTTTTTCATGCCATTATTGACAAAAAATGATTTGTTGCTCCTAGGATTCGAACTTGGGCCAAAAGCTGCATAGCAGAGCTTCCAACCATTGCGCCACCATCATTTTGTGGAACATACCTAGCACCACTTTTATTTAGAACAACAACACAGAGAAAAACTTAATCAAAACAAAAAATAAAATAATAAAAAAAGAAGTAACTATAAGGAAATATAATTAAGATAAAATAAAATAAAAATTAAATTAGAATAAAATATAATTTATTCCATTATTATATTTTTTATAATATAGAATATATTTACTCCATTATTATAAAATATATATACTGAATTATTATATTATTTATAATTTTTAATTATCATTATATTAGTTATCTTATATGACCTATTTACTTAATTATATATTACTTATAATTTAGATTATATTTACTTAATTTTTATATTATTTATAATTTTGAATCTATTTATTCAATTATTACAAAATCTACATATTAAATTATTATATTATTTATAATCATCATAATACTTTAGTTCAATTATTATATTATTTATAATATAGAATAATATATATGCAATCATTATATTATTTATAATTTAGAATATATTTATTTATTATATTATTTTCGTCCGATATTATATATATATATATATGAAATCACATTTATACCTAAATGACTAGTAGTCTTGTTGGTGGAGAATTCATTTTTACAACCCAAAGGTCATGGGTTCAATCCCCACCATTGGTACTTTATTTTTAAGTCAACATATTTGACAATAATGGCATAATGGTAAATTCATTAATATAGTAAAAGTGGAATGGTAAATTCGACAAAAAAGTAAAGCCGTCAGCACTAAAGTAACGGCGTTAACATCAAATGGCGAGTATGCATGCAGAAGTTAAATACAAGGGGGTTTGACGCAATTTTTGAAATACCAGGGGAAAACGCGCAAATTTTACATAATACAGAGGGATTTGGTGCAATAAACCCAAAAACCGGGACAGGTCCAATCCAGGACCGTCCCGGACTGTGCCCACCCCTATGTGAAATTATCCGACCTCATTATTACTTGATTTTACGCAAATTCATCATACTATACCAAATTTAAATTGTTTAATCCTCTTGATACCAGCACTAATTCGGTGCTTCTAGTTGATAAAATCCCATCATCAACGATAAAATATATATTCTGTAACCCTTCTTCTAAAAGATTAGTACTCCATAATACATACTATAATAAATATATATCATATATTAATAATTATAAATACTAGGAACTTAATACGTTACAAGTAAATAAATAGAAAAATTGTCTTTAATTTATTTTGGTTGCATAACAAGAAAATCTTCTAAAAAAATACTTTGGTTAGTCGGACGATGCCAAACCAACATTGAACAAGGCTTATGATATTTTCTATTTTAAAGTATTGATATATTTCACTTGTACACCTTAATATTATTTCATAAAGCGAATGCACATTTCACAAAATTATATAATAATTACAACACCAAAAGGGTCAAGCTCGTGATACCCAACTATTATCTAGTTGAGTCGAGTCCAACTCTTTTAAGTTAACGAGCTAATAAATGAGAACAAATTTCACTCACTAACGAATTGAATTATTCTAAAAAAAATTAAAAGTTTTGTACATATTCATATTTTTTAGATTTGACATATCAATCTAAATCAAACTCGTTAATTAACAGAGTCAAATTTAATATCTATACTTATATTAAAAGGGGGTCCTATTTACCAAATTAAGTAGCCAGAAAAGTCAACAGCATTTATTGCATTACTATTTCCGTATTATGTAATCTATACTTATATAAAAAGAGATTCTATTTACTACATTTACTATCCAGAAAAGTCAACTGCATTAAATGTCATTACTATTTGGGTATTATAATATTTTATTAATTTAATTGATTTATTTATTTGTTTTATTTTAAAAAAGGTAAGTATAATAAAAAGATTTTAATAATAAAAGAATCAAATACCAAATAAAAATGTACACTTTGACTTATTTGAGTATATTTGGTATTTGATTATACCAAATATATTCCTATTTAGTATATATATTAAATACTTACTAAAGTATTTATTTGTTTTATTTGTCAAAGTTAAGTATAGATTTGTTTATATTATCAAATCATAAAAAAATATTAAATCCATATCGTAAAAAAAAAAATTCATATAATTTTATAACAATTCTACTACACTATTTAACAATATTCTTTTTTTATTATATAATAAAATAATAATTAAATATTATATGGTGAACAACAATAAGTAAAACTGTTACTTTCTCTTATATCAAGGGATAAATTTATATGCTAAAATTAAATTTTTATTAGTATAAATGTTTTAGTGAGATAATATATTAATTATTTTACAAGCTAGCCCTAACATGCTCATATTTAATGTTTTAAANACAACACATTTGAATTTGATAACTAAAAACTCTTACATACATCTTAAGCTTGAAAGGAATCACACCATAGTGTATAGAAACTGGATACACACATCAAACATAATTTTAAGATGACCTTAGTCCCTCATTTGTGTAGAGTTATAGGCATCATCTAAATAAAACGCAGAAAGCAAGGACGAACTTTTTAGTAGTTAAGATAAGGTACACATTTAACTATAGATACTAAAATGCATTCAAAAAAAGAAAAAAATTTGGCGTAACAAAATCCATATTTTAACACATGCTCCACATGATGCATTATAAAACAATCACAGTCAGTAACATAACAAAAAATCTATAGGATCCCAACTCCCAAATACCTTGCTCGAGTAGGTCAAGTTCCAATTACCATTATATAAATCATAATCACTTTACAGTGCTTACAGATATACAACAAGATGGATACCAAATGTGTGATCTATATAGTTCTTTACAAGTTACAATACTCTATTCTTCCAAAAAATATGCACGCCTGTAAAACCATCTTTGACGTTTTCATGTCACATTACTCGTATCCCAGTCACAACTCAAGGGTACTTCCCATTCCTGAAAATCGAGCAAAAGAAATACTTTAGATACAAATATGGAAAACCAAGTTTATAAGTGATCAGAGTCGAGTCACACCTGTTAGCATGTTCGCTCAACGCATCATTTATAAATAACGGGAAAAAGAAAAGAAAAAAAAAAAAGAAGAAGAAGAAGAAGAAGTAGTTCAACATCAAAACAACCACAAAGGCACCAATACTAGCTGATCCCAAACATTCAAATGAACTAAAAAGAACACTCTCAAGCTCCCAGAGTAGACTAAACTACCCCCTAATATTCAAATGCTAAGGAGATCCTGAACAGGTGGTTCAGAAGAATCCAAATCCGATTTCGGTTTCGCCACATCAGCATCCTTCGAGTCTCCTACTTTTTCATCGGGCAGCTCGGTCAGCATCTGCACAACTTCCCGCATGGTAGGGCGCTCGACTGCTCGATCCTCCACACAGAGCATCGCCACATAAAAGACGTGCATCACTTCATGGAGTGGGACAGTCGAGAGCCTTTGATCGAGGATCTTGAGCACGCCTTCAGTTGCGCCACCTGTCATTTTCCGAACCCACTGCACTATGTCAACACCGTCACCAAACTCGCCAACGGGCTTTCGGCCCGCGACAAGTTCCAAGAGAACAACCCCGAAGCTGTACACGTCACTCTTCTCGTCCACTCTCAGTGTGTACGCGTATTCTTCAAAAAAAAAAAAATAATGATCATTTTTAGTAAATGGAGGTAAATTTTTATAATAATATTTTTTTTTTTAAAAAAAAATATTGGTTTTGGGGGGATGAAGAATAATTTGGCTGTTGTCATGAAATAAAAATGGTGCCAACAAAATCCACCAACCCCAGTTAGGTTATCCAATAACCAGATACCCTCATCCACATGTGAATCTTGAAAATGAATGAACAATAATGTGCATATTCTTATGCATATATACCTAATGTCAAATGGTTGTTGAAACTAATGGCATGAAAGGGACTGATATAGATCTCTCCTCAAGACTACGAAATCAAGTCAAAAGTAAGCGAAATTGACAATAACACCAAAACAATTAACCGATTCAAACAGCACGAAAAAGTTAACGACCTCCGAAGAAATTAGAACGCTAAAGACGACGAAATTTAAACACACATTTACGAAATTAATTAAAAATACACTACCGGGAGCAATGTAGCCATACGAACCGGCAATGGCGGACATGCACTCGGATGTCCCAGAATCCTGCAAGAACTTAGCCAGCCCGAAATCGGCAACATGGGCCTCAAAGCCCGAATCCAAAAGTATATTATTCGATTTTACATCACGGTGGACAATCAAAGGCGAGCAGTCGTGATGCAAATAGCAGAGGCCCTTTGCAGCCTCTACAGCTATCTTATATCGTGTGTCCCAATGCAAATGGCCTCCTTTTTTACTGTGAAGCATCTCACCCAAGCTCCCATTTGGCATGTACTCGTAAACCAGCAAATTCATCTCGTGATTCGAACAGAATCCAAGTAAACGAACAATGTGCCTGTGCCTTATCCTCCCTAGAGTCTGAATCTCGGCATTAAATCCATGGTCATGGTGAGATGAACCGCGGCTCATTGCCGCCAGCCGCTTGACGGCCACTAATTCCCCGTTTGGCATCACACCTTTGTAAACAATTCCGGCCCCACCTTTCCCGATAATGTTGTCCGCTTTGAGACTGTCCAAAATATCATCGCAAGTGAAATCTAGACGTTGAAAGGCCGTGAGCTTCCAAGAACGGGCCCCGTTTGCTTTCTTCAGTGACCTGGCCTTGATTATGGCCGCCACAGCAAACACGATCGAGCAAACAAGAAGTCCAATCACGAGGATAAGTTTCATGGAAGGGGAGAAAGTCGGCTTTTCGTGTAGCCTCGTGGGCCCACCGGCAATACCGGGCTTGCAGGGCCCGAGATATGGGCCACAGAGATCAGCATTGCCCAGAAATGAGGTGTAATTGAAATAACTAAACTGGCCAGTCTCAGGAACTAAACCGGAGAGATTGTTGTAAGAAAAATCGACGCAGGTTAAACTCTGCATGCTAGCTATGGATGAAGGGATGCCACCCACTAAATGATTTCTAGACAGATTCAAGTAGTTCAAGATTCTCATACCAGTGATCTCTGAAGGGATATCGCCAGAGAGATGATTACGGCTGAGGTCGACAAACGTCAGCAGCTTGCATTTGCTGATCTCGGGTGCAATGTGGCCCGAGAATTCGTTGTGGCTCAAATCCATCTTAGAGAGCTGCTGTAATTTCCCGATTTCAGCAGGGATTGGGCCTGAAAATTTGTTCCCATCGAGCAAGAGCTTCTGAACGGCCACGAAATTGCCAATGCTTGATGGCAAAGGCCCCGTGAGGTGATTGTTCGAGAGAGTTATCTGCCCAAGACTCGTGGATTGGCCGTCGGTTTCAGGGAAAGCACCAGAAAGAAGATTATCTTGAAGCTCAACTTGAGTGAGTTTAGGCAAACTCAATAGCCCTTGTGGAATGGACCCATTAAGAAAGTTATAACTCATTCGAATTCGACTCAGTGACTCGCATTGACCCAGCGAGTCAGGAATAGGGCCGATGAGAAAATTTCCGAGAGTGATTAATGTGCGAAGCTGATTGCCCTTACAGATAGTTTGGGGCAAGTTTCCAGTCAGTTTGTTTGAACTAACATCGACTTCCTGAAGATTACCATTAGTTCCCAAGTTTGGAGGAATAATCCCGGTGAAATTATTTTCCCACAACTGCAAAACTTGTAGCTCCGGCAGCTCGCCGATAAAATCAGGAATAGAGCCGGTGAGCTTGTTCCTGAAAAGGTTTAAGAGGGATAAGTTTCTGAGCTCGGCAAACGAGGGCGGTATTTCACCGGAAAACATGTTGTTTGACAGATCCAATGATATCAAGCTCTTCAGGTTGCCAATCTCGGACGTGAGGCCGCCGGAAAGTCCATTTACCTGCAGAAAAAGAGTGTTGAGGTTCTGCAGATTCCCTATCTCCGGCGGGATCTCACCGGTAAGCCCGCAGTTGGCGGCGTCGAATTTCACCAACTGCGACAACTTTCCCATCTCCTTAGGGATTCCACCTGTGAAAGCGTTATAATACCCAATGTAAAGCTCCTTGAGCTGAGTCAAGTTCCCGATTTCCGGCGGTATTTCTCCGGTGAGCTCATTACCGGAAACAGCTAAGTACTCTAGGTAAGGAAAAGAGCCGAACTCCGGCGGGAATCGACCGGTGAAGAAGTTCCCGCCGAGATGCAGATGGCGGAGGTTAGTGAGTAAATGCGCCTGGGAAGGGAAATCGCCGGTCAAGTTGTTGTTGTACAGATCGAGGACCTGGAGGTTCCCAAGGCGGTAAAGCTGTGGCGGGAAGCTGAGGTTGAAGACATTGTTGGAGAGATTGAGGTATCGAAGGCCGGGGATGTCAGAGATCTGGGGAGGAATGGGGCCGGAGATGGCGTTTGAGGCGGCGGAGAGATTGACTAGGAACCGGAGCTGGCCGATGTCCGGGGAAAGGGTTCCGACGAGGCCGAGGCCGGAGATGTCCAGCGCAGTCACGTGCCTGCGCGAGGAATCGCACGTGACTCCCCTCCACGTGCAGTGCTCCGTGGAGTCCTTCCACGACGCCAGGCCCGACTGCGGGTCCTCGGCTATGGCGGCTTTGACAGACACCAAGGCGCGGTGTTCCGTCATCCGCGGCGGCGCTGCGGTGGAGGAGCGGCTGAGGTAGAGGAACAGGACAAAGAGGAGGAGCCATGGGAGACGCATTTTTTGGGTTTTTCTGAGTTTTTTTAGCTGTTGGGATATAAATTATTGGGAAGATGAAAGGGTAGAGGTAAGGTACAGAAAGTGAGCTGAATGGGAAATGGAGAGGAAGAAGACAGTGCACACAGTACTTGCTTTTCGCTCTATGTTTTTGTCCCCTTCTCTTTTAGGGCGTTTGGTAAACTGGACTACTGGAGTATGGGCAATGAACAATAGAGAAAGGATTGATTATATAGAGGATTTAATCGAATCTGCTCATGCTTGTATAATTGGACAAAAAATGCAGTATGCATTCAATATTGTTATTTAATAATTATTTAGACAAAATCACATTATTTAATAATATACTATTTGTTTCAAAGAATAAAGTTTGTTCGGTTCAAACAAACAGAAAGAGTGCATTAATGAAATAATAGGTGCAGATCTTTTGGAAATCATATCATAAGGTAAAATGTGATGATATATCACTGTATACCTGAGCTAGGAAGATTTGAATGATTTCTGCAATTGGTTCTTTTTCAATTCAAGAGTATTATCCTTTATCAGTTATCAATTTTTTCCTAGGTTTTACAATTTTAAATTTTTTAGAATATATATTATATATAAAATTAGAATCAAATGAGAATAATAGATAGTAATTACTCATAGTAAAAAGAACAACTATTCTCTCTCTCTCTCTCTCTTCTCTCTCTATGAATCGACCCTAGATCCCCTTTTCCCTTATCTCGGCGGCGTCAATTTCTCTTCAGTAGCACCCTCCTACTAGCGTTTTCCGGCTATCTCAACCCAATTCAGTTCGGCCGTGGTGGATTGGCGTCTTGATGGGCCCTCTCTCTGAGTTCCTGGTGGTTTTGGCAGTGGGTTGGGGGTGTCCGGCGAGTCGCTGGCTTTCCATGGTCGCCGGCTCCGAGCGCTGCTTGGGCAGCTTGTTGGGGTCGGGCTTCTCGCAGCAAGCTCGTGTCTGGGTCCGGTCGGTCTCTGGTGGTGGGGATCGGTGGGATTCATCGGCAGCGGCAGCCTCCGGTCTTGACGAGGACGGGGGGTTGTGGTCTCCAGTGTTTGTGTGGGCGAGGTTTGCTGTGAGCTTCCCGAATTTTTCGACGATGGTTGCCGTTGGAAGGGTATGTGATATTCGGGCAGGTTCTGGTTAGTCGGCTTCGGTCTGGAGTTTCTTGTTTCGTGCTCGATGTCACTGCCTTGGGGTTTGGGGCTACCGGTTAGCTGGTGGAGAGTGTTTATTCTAGTATTTTTCTTTTTGTTTTTTGATTTTTTTGGGGTGTTTTTGTGATGTTTATTCTCCTTTTGGGAGTTGTATTGTCCTATTGGGAGCCTGTGGGTGTGTTGCAGCTGTTTAGGCGGCCCCTAGGGTTGTCCTCTCATAGATTTCAACTATGTAAGCTGCTCTATCCGGCCGTTACCGGTTGTCTCCTTCATTTGTAATTATGTAATCTATCTATGTAAGTCTGTCGTTTGAAAAAAAAAAAGAAAAAAAAAAAGAATAATAGATGGTAAAATAAATAAGAATGAATTGTAACCATGGGATGCGATATATGAATACTCCAGCGCCGGTCAAAGGCTTTGGCGCTCGTCAAAGGGTCGGTGACATTGCGGTAATTATGAGTGCTTTGACTTTTTCCATGTGGGTATTTTCGTCATTTTTGTCATTGCGCAAAATATGTTGGGACACTATTGTGCATATTCTCAGTCATTCATGTGCAGTTTGTTTAAAACTATTGTACATTATGTAACTCGATAACATTTTGGTAAATTCGTGGACATTTAAATATGTAAGCGTTGATAATTCTGTAAATTCTGTAAAAAACGAAGTTATTTTTAATGTGCATATCCAAACCTGATATTGTGCATTTCAATTGTGCAATTACAAAACTTTTATTAAATTACAAATTTGACTCATGACATAATATACAATATGTAATGTTTCTGAAAATTGCAAATAAATCCCTCAGATTTTTTAATTTTCAAAGAGTGGCTCCCGCCCTCTTCCCGGCAACAACCTATCCCTCATCCATTGGAAAACGAACTGCGCTGACGCCCCCAATTTTCCCGACGAATCTTTGCAATAGATAAATCATCGTCGCCAATCGATAGAGGACTCTAACGAATCCAGATCTCTGTGAGAAAGGTCACGTTGTATGCGTCATGGATTGTGGAGGGGGGGATTCATTGCTGGGGATCCGGTGATGACGTTCGTTGAGTCGTCGCCAGGGAAAAGAAGAGGTGGAGGACGGGGTCGAAGATGATAAATGCTTCTTTCCGACGATGTTCTTCACGTCGGTGTGGATGTCGATACCGCCGTGTATGATGAGGCCATGTAATGCCCCATTTATTTGTGATTTATTTGTAGTAATTATTATTATTATTATTATTATTATTATTATTATTATTATTATTATNA
>BKCP01002336.1:520967-533024 GCA_008636005.1 Striga asiatica
ATTATTCCTAGTTGAGGATACCAATATTCGATTCTTTAGGAGATTCCTCCGTATCTCTAGTGTTCGATACCTGCTTGATGATGTCTTTGTTGAACCCTAATGTTTGTCGATTTGAAAGTTTTGAGAAAACCTTTCCTTTCGAGCTACCTGAGATAGTGCGAACCTTGAATTAGAGTAATTCTTTTCTGTATCTCGAACCGAACGCCGATGCTGACTGGGTGTAGTCACGCGAAGTGGTGGTCGAGCATGCGATCCCGTGCTGAGAGACGTGAGGCACTGCAGGGCCGATCGTTGACTAGCACGAGAGCTGCAGCCACCATCACCAACGCATGAGCCAGTGTGTGGCCGAAACCTTGACCTTGCAGCTGTTCTCCGAACAGATGTAGGCACACGTCCCAGCGCCCCGCTTATGCAGCGCCAGTGTGTATGACATCTCTCGGGTGACAGTGCATTAAACCCTGGACTGGCCTTGTCATTTAGATCGTTATAATTGGATCGTCGAGCATCCCTATTTGAGAGTCCGTTTCTGCGATAGTGGTTGTTTTCGAATGTCTAGTCGATACTTCCTAAACCGCATACGAGCTGTTACTCGTGTGGGCAAGGAATGAGGCTTTGTCAACGATATCGAGCAGAACCGTGTGTTCTGAAGGTATCAGTTTTGAGGATGGTGTTTTTGTTGTTTGTTAGCCTTTTTGTATGAAATTCCGTGGTGGGACGTCTGATACAGACGCACGGATTCACATTGGGATCGTGGGCAAGTTGTCACCGTGACCCGGGCACGAGACTGAACTTGGCACCGCGTGGGAATCCCGATAGTTATGCGTTTAGGACATGCTGTCGAGACCCTGAGAGACTGGTTTTGAGTCTGGTGTACTCGATGGGTGTGTCGTGTGGATTTTTCTTACCATAAGAAAAGGCGCTTATAGCGATGGCTAATAGGCGACGATCTTGATGGTACCGTACGAGGTTCTGAGTACGGAAAGAGGCGTTGTACGCCTTGAGTTGTAGAAAGAGAGGAAGTATCAGCCACATTTGTTGGTCCTTTCGTGATTCTCGACCGAGACGGCGTCTTAGCCTGACGGTTGACCCCATCACCGAAGCTTGCAAGAATGCACGACCTGTTCAGTGCCTTGTGGAGAGGGGACAGGTGCGCGGCTCTAGGCACGAGGCGATCTTTGACGAGCTGCATGTGGGCAGAACCTTACCTTTGATGAGGTACCGGTGACCTACTGGGTTGACGAATCCAGCAGGGAGAGTCCGGAAGAAGTACTCGTCAAAGTCCGGCGGGGTAACCGTGGCTAGTGCGGTGTGGCTTGGTGGAGTGGGGAGATTCGGACCGAGTATCCGAGTCTAGTGGTTTGAGTTTCTCTCTTGTGTCAGTTGTCCTGTTGGGACGATTTTTCTTGGATTTCCGGGGACGGAAATCATTTAAGGAGGGTAGACTGTAATGCCCCATTTATTTGTGATTTATTTGTAGTAATTATTATTATTATTATTATTATTATTATTATTATTATTATTATTATTATTATTATTATTATTATTATTATTGTGATGTTATTATTATTAATATTGAATGTCTTAATATTATTTGCCTAATTGTGATTAAATGCTAATTTTCTAAATGTCTAAATGATTTATATTTATTATTTATAATGTGTAAATATGTATTTATATATGTAAAATATATTCGGCTTATTTTATCGTGCGTTTAATTTTATACCGAGCCCGAGAATATTCGCGCGAATCGAGCCATTTTATTTTGGCAAAATAAATCAAGAGTTTGAGCCCGAGAGAACTGTATGTATTGAACTGATACCCCGGCCCACAATAGCCAGCGACCCGAGTTGGGCCCGGCCCGACAGATTTTTCTCTCTCTCTCTTTTGTGCGTGTGTGTTGTGTCTTGTGTGCAAAGACATTTAAAAAAAAAAAAAAAAAAACCTAGATTGAGGATATACATATATATACCGTATGTATCTATTTTTCTTCTTTGGTTCACAAATCACATCGCGCAGCCTTGACTCGATCTCATCTCTCTCGCAAATCAGAGAAATTGTCATCTCTCTTTGCAAAATCGATCATCGCCCCCTTTCATCACCATCTCCAATCGCGCCTCCCACTCTCGTCAAATCTCTTATCGCCGTTTCTTCGTCGTTTTCTCTCCGTCGACGACAGGTGACAAGCTCAACCTCCGGCGACCTCGTCTTTGTGATTTTCCGGCGGGTTTGACCCTCTGTGCCTTCCTCCGCAGGCCCAACGTCGAAATTCCTTCAGTCCGACAACCTGCTCGTCCACCGCGCCGTGAGCTCCCTTTTCTGATCGCGCAGCGCCCCTCGACCTCCGTTCGGCACCACCGTGAACCAGCAGCGAGTACCGGCGACTTCTGTTCGTCCTTCGAGCAGCCCACGAGCCGTTTCCGACGAGAACCAGCCGCCAACTCCTCAGCCGTGAACCGCCGCAGCGACCAACAAGCTCCGTCGAGTCGAGTTCATCTTCCATCGCACAGCAATTTCCGGCGAGTTCAACCTCGATGAGCAGCAACTTCATCGACTTTGCAGCAGCATCCAAGCGACGAACAGCCCTTCCCTCGCGAGACGATGCTTGTCGTCGAGCTTGAGCCCGCGAGTTCGCCTCGTCTTTTTTTTGTGCCGTTTTCCGAGCTCTTTTCCGAGAACGGTACCTAGTCGATTCGTCTCGTTTAATCGTTTATGTTATTTTTCGTATATGTGTGATTTGCGAGACGCGAATATTGTGCGTTAATGTGATCGTTGAGATTTTATGTAAGAGTTATGATTTTATGTGCCGTATATGTGTTTGGGACCTCTTCGATTTTTTTTTTAAAGAATCGAACGAGACCTCGAAAGTCGTGTAAGTCGGTGGATATTGGAACAATGTCGAGTCCTTGGTCTTATGAAAAGGCCTCGGACGAGAAATTTTATGTTGTGAATTAAATGCGAAGTTGTCGGGTTTGTAAATTGCTGTTCGGTGTTCGAATTTTTAAAAATAGCTCGCTGCTCGAAACGATGTGAAATTTTGAGGGATGTGTTATCTGCTCATTGCCTGCCTTGTGTAAAAATTTCGTAATTTTTGGAGGCCTGTAGCTATTTTTAATAATTAAATTGTAATCTGTCCAGAATAATGTTAAATTCATAAAACTTTCATGCCTGACTGAAATGAGCTGAAATTCGATTATGTCATGCCTCTGTAAATTATATGTGTTGTGTTAAATTTTTAGAATTTTTGGAGTTGATTTGGTATGGTTAATATTTTATTTATTGAATCTGCAGAAACATTGTTTGAATTTTTATAAATTGGTTACTGCATGAAAAATTTTGAAATTTTACTGAGAGGCCTATTTTAGGTGTTTGATCATGTTTGTAAAAGATGGGAATTTTTAGAGTCCGTTTGGATTCAGTTTGGATTTAAATTTGATAAACTGCTGTTGCTCGTATGAATTTTTAAAAATAGCAGCAATTATCATTTAAGGCTGAGATTTTTATACATGAACTTTAGCAAACTGTATGTTTCTGTGTAAAATTTTCAAGTTCAGATTCATTCATTGAGTTTGAGTATGAATTAATGTGCCCATTTTGCTGATATCTTGTTCGAATTTTATAAAATAGGGTATTTCGAGTTTAAAGCTGAAACTTTGTGGTTTTACATGTTTCTGGGAGATGAAATTTTGTGTAAATTTTCAGAGCTTAACTTGTAGGGTAGCTTGACCATCTATTTTCATGCGATTAAATGATTTCTATTTCCGAACATGTTTTTTTTTATATGAAATTTTGGGAATCAACTTGCCTTTCGTTTTTTTTTATGTGAGTTGACTTGGTCAATCCTTAGATGGATTTGTGTAAACTCCCTTATGTTGATTGGTCGAGTTTAGAGCCGAGTCTGTTCCAACATCCACAGGACTTCACGAACTACTTAGTCGAAACGAGTTCGACTAGGTCTGTCTTGTGATTTCTGGTTTAAGTCGAGATAGATTCTGATTGTAGGATCTTGTCATAATGTAGGTGTTTAAGAGGTGTTGACCTCGCCTCGTTTCTGGATTTGTGATTCTGTGAACTGTTGCTGCTATCAGGTGGGTACATTTATGATGTATTCCATATTTATCGCACTCCTTATTTCGTGTAATGTTTCTTTTGAAAATTTTTGTATGCATGAGAACTCTAGTCTAAGTGTCCCGAACGCTAGTGCCTTGATGAATGCGAAAACAGTAGGAGGTCGCCTGCCCGTTGTATCCGGGAGGGACGCCCCATGCCGTTGTATCCGGAAGGGGAAAAACATCTCTGCTGTCTCCTGGAAAGGATCCTGCGAACCGTTGTACCCGGGGGTGGGAATGTTTCCAGTTACAGCCATGCCGTTGTATCCGGAAGGTTGTTGTATGTACATAGGAGGTTTGCGATAGGGCTGGGTAGGGGGTTTAGGCTTTGAATTCTGTGCATACCGATGTTGAAATTGTTTTTATCGTGATACTGCTTTTAAAATAATTATACGGGATAACTGTGCGATAATGGTGAGCTTGTTGGTTGCTTACCCCCATTGTTTTTCTGTTGTTGTTTCCTCTTCCTTTCTTTAGGTTGAGCTGAGTTGGTGGCGGTGGCGTAAAGACGAGCGAGAGGATGGTCGTTAGTCAAATTATGTTATCGCTATATTATGCTTCCGCCTGTTTATGATTGTTGAACTGAAACTTGACATGATTTATTTTTCCGCTTGGATTTGGATATTTTAGTATGTGTTTATATCTCTGCTTGATTTTGTATATTGATTATGTGTTATGCATGAACTTGTTACTTATTTCATTTGCTTTCAAATACTTTGGTTTATTTATTTATTTGCCTTCGAACTATGTTTGAATTTCGTTTGAACCGGGATTTCCTGCTAGTCGTTCGGGAATGATTTTGAAATTTATGATTTATGAGATTGTCATTTTCATAGCTCGAGCATGTGTAGGTTCATCGGATTGTTTGATTGAGTGTGTTTATTTGTTGTGGTTAATAAGTAGCGCCCGTTTCTCGATAAATGTTTTAATTTGGATTTAAAAAAAAAAATAACTCTGATTTTTATTAAATAAATTCGGTAAATTCTTTAAAATAAAACGGGGCGTTACAGGCCAGCACTGGTAGCGGCAGAGGAGAAGGAGGTGGCGGTTATGGCTAGTGATCTTTTTAGGGAGAGAGTGAGCGCCAAGAAGGGAGGAGGGATAGAGAAAGTAGGGGGTGGGGGTGGTTCGTGTGTTGGGTGGGGTCCACGGGGATGTTAGTGTATATACTGAAAGTTTGGCTTTAGATGCAATTCACACTGTTTATGTTTAATGAGATTTTATGCTTGATTAAATAAAGTACTATGTTGCTTTGCATTTAGGTAAATGGTTTATCACAGATGAATAGAAGATCATGTATCGGTTACTTGCGAAGCATAAACAATTGGTTCACACCCTAGATAAAAATTGAACAAGCCATAGGAAGGGTTGTACTGTGGACGGTACTGTGGGTCTTGGCTGATTAGTCACACCAATACACGTTGGTGTATTTAATGGATCCCATAGATGAGCAGTTCGTTTTATACTGATTGACGTAAACGAACTAGACATCGACTAATTACTGCGTTCTCTTAACTCGTAAGATATAAACAGACACATGTATGTAGTACTTACTGCTTTGAATTAACAAAGTGAGGTTTATTGTTATGGACCAATAACTGCCTGTTTTGGGTATGATTTCTACATGACATGGTGTTATGTTATAATATTTACGGTCATCGTATACTTCACGAAGTTGAGGTTTGATGTTGTCCACGAAGTGAGTTCAGAAGGATTATTATGTTAAACCTTGCAAGTGGATTAAATGCCGACATAATAATAATAATACACTGAACGGTGCTAGCTTCAGTTCAAGAAGTCGATTAATTTAATTTTAAGTAATTAAATAAATTGACAGAATTATATGTTAGAGATAAGGAGGTAATTCGAGTAATTTAGAGGTAGAGCTCAAATTGTAATTTGGGAATTACATTCAGAGAATTCAATAATACTACTTTAGTGGAATGACTACATTATTCATATTTGGGCTAAGTAAGTTTGTCCCACAATTAGTCCCAAATATCACAAGCCCAATTTAATGCTTCATTAGGGTCTCTATTGAAGCCTATAAATACACTTCTTCTCTAGTCTTCAAAGGCATACAACACATAGAGATATCTAGAGTTTCTTTCCCACCAAGGGAGTTCTAGAGGTGTTAGATAATTCAATACAAGGTCATAAGGTAGTCAAACACCCGACCCATCAGTCGAGCACCCAACAAACGTCGACTGCCTAGCACCACCGCGACGCCACCCAGCGCCCTGTCTCGGTGACCCGCGAGTTCCCAGCGCCCGACGTCAGGACCCATGACCCGCAACAATCCAACGATGCTGTGCCCCCATGAGAATCCCAGGACTTGCTCGATGCCAGCTGACCCGCGACCATCCCTGGTGACCGTTCGCGACCTATAACTCCTGATGACTGCACGCACATAAACCGCGACGCTGTAATGAAGCCAGGTTTGGCGTCTCAACAAACTCTGAGGTTTAGATGATCTCTAACAACGAAAATAAAAAAACGTCTCAGATTCGACAAATTACCGTAAATCTTTTACCTTAACCTATAGATTTGTTGAGCATAGGTTAATTCGTAGATAAATTTGTAACTTTCACGTGCCGATCTTTTTAGATCCCAACAAGTGGTACCAGATCCCACGTTTAACGCATTTTTGTGCAAAGTTCGAATTTTTAAGGCTTACGTGGATTATGTGTGTTCAAGCGCAGTCATAATTTAGATTATATATATGCATAACCCAGTTTTGCACGAGTAGTTTAATTCACTATTATGTCTTATGTGATTATGTGTTTGATAGTATTGATGTAATTTATTTTATTGCATGGTTTTTTAAGCCTCAGGCATGTCGAGGATGATGGTTGAATGTTTGTAATATTTATTCACCCGGTGGGACACCAGATAGATTTATTCGCTTTCTTGGACAAAAATGTAAATCCATCTGTGGGTCTTGGATTAAAAATTTACAATTTTGAATTTGTTTATATTGATCGTGATCTTGTGCGGATCAATCGAGAGATCAAGAAGACCGACAGATACTCGATGACTCGACCGAACTCGAGAACCCTCGGCCGTGCAATGGGACTGCGCGAGCATGCGCGGGCGCATGGATGGGTGCTACCGAGTTCGCTCGAGCAAGGCTCACAGGACCCTGGACGTGCGAGATTCTAGAGGAACCCTGAGACCTGGCGGATGTGCTCGGAGCACAGGAAGAGACGCGAGCAGGTCGTCATGCTTGGCGCGATAGTGACCCGGCAAGTGAGTCAACCTCCCAGTGCGCACCGGAGCATGGAGCGACTTCTGACGCGTGTGTGTGGTAGCAGGCGGCGACGACCCGACGGACACCACGACTGGCCGTGCGATAAACGCTCAGACGCCAGACCGTGTGCGTGAGTTGTATGGGGACGCTAGGCTGCAGCTTGCGCAAATCAACACGAAACACGCTCACGATCCACCGAGAAAATTTTTTTCGGCGACTTCACGACGGCGGCTTCTGACTAACAGCGGCGGCTTCCCCACGACGGCATGTGGAGACTTTTCGGACAAGGCGACAATCTTGGACAAGAATTTTACTACAGTGGGAGTTCTTTGTGGACCAAGAAAATCATATGATTTGATCTGATTCTTTTCTTATCCACTAGGATTATTTAATTAATGGCCATAATAGTGGATTTAATTTTCGTGTGTTTTATCATGTCCTTATGCATGCTAATTAATTTATTGCTTTGATGCATGTGATTAATTATGAAATGCATAATTAAAAAACCTCAATAAATTACTAAGTTGAGAAGGAAATTTTAAATTTTGTCAACTTAAAAAGATCTAAGGTCTCCATTACCGATTTGTGGTGATGTAATTAATTGCGAAGTGGGCCTCCCCAACGGCGGAATCTATCGAATATAATAGTAAGATGCTAGAACAAACTTCGAAATGATGATCGTAGGAAATATTATTGAGTGTGTGGACCTCCCTAACAGAGGACACACAATCAAAGAATAGTTACCTTAGGATCAAGTAATGTTTTCACTAAGAACGTAATAAAAGAACTCCTCCTCAACAGAGTCGATGGACTTTTATTATGTGGCCAAAAGGAAACCGACTATGGATATTATTTACCATGAATTAGATTTTGGCTCATAAAAGTTAATGGGTATTTGAAACACCCTTATTTTACAAATGTTGAGCAAGCATAGAGTCGCCCAACGCGGCATGCGCAAACTATCGGTATTATGAGATGTCAGTGATTTAAGTTAATGTTATTTTCAGGATATCAATATTAACAAGTTAAATTCAATTGTTTAATCAGTAAACTTTTTCATGATTCTAAGGCTATATTCATCATGTCTTTCAATCTGTTGTCTGTGATTCTATTAGAAAATAAACTTAATGGTTTTAATTACACCGATTGGAGAAGGAACTTAGGCATAGTTCTGACAGTAGAGGGACGCAATTGATGTTCACTCAGGTCTGTCCGAATGTCATAGATGATAACGCTACAGATCATGAGAAAGAGGCGTATCAGAAGTGGATCAAGGCTGATGAGATGGCTCGCTGCTATATATTGGCCTCTATGACCAATGTGCTGCAGCACCAGCATCAGACCATGGGTTTTGCTTATGAGATGCTTATGAATCTCAATGACATTTTTGGCCATTAGTCTAGGGCAGCCCAACAGTAGGCTATGAATTTTTTTTTGTCAACCTCTATGGTTGAGGGTACTTCCGTAAGGGATCATGTCCTTAGGCTAATAGAGCAGTTCAATAAACTGAATGTCCTAGGAGGATAAATCGACGGGGAAACCCAGGTCGATATTATCCTCAATTTGCTGCCTAAGAGTTTCGACCAGTTTCACCTGAACTACAACGTGAATAAGATGTTGCTATCATTGCTAGAACTTCTGGGGGAAATCCAAGCGGTGGAGCGGCTTTTTCTTCAGAATTCTCAAGAGCTTGTGTCCTCAAGAAGAAGAGGCAATCTGCTAAGAAGGCTGAGAAAGCGCCAATGCCCGTTGTCGCTCTGACGAATGGACCATCGAGAATGATGAAGCCAAAGGGTAAGTGCCACCGTTGCGGGATGTCAGGGCACTGGAAGGCCAACTGTCCCAAGAAGGAAAAGGAAGATAATTCCTATTCTTTTGTCGCAAAAACATGTTTAAAGATTGTGTCTGCCAGTACCTAGTATGTAGACACTGGAGCTACTGATCATGTCTGCAATTCGTTGCAGGGTTTCTAGGAAACCAAGTGGCTTAAGGAAGGGGAGATTACCGTCTACATAGTTGATGCTGTGAAAGTGTCAGTAGTTGCAATGGGAGACGTTACTCTAGATTTTTCCACTAGTATTTTGGTTTTGAGACATTGCTAATTTGTTCATTTGTTTAGAAAGAATCTTATTTCAATTTTTAAACTTGTTATGGATGCTTTTTTATTTACGTTTAATGACAAGGTCGTTATTCGTTATGCAAAGCGTTTCATATGTGTTGATTTATTATTAGGTAATTTATATGTTCTTAGACCAAAAACTCCCACACTGCAACAAAAAGAACTAAATAACACAACGACTAAATCAATTAAGAGAAAAGAACCTTCGAAAATGAATCAAGCATATGTCTAGCACCTTAGACTTGGACACATCAACCTTAGTATGATTCATAGGTTGGTATCTAATGGGTCTTTAGACCCATTAGAAGCTACATACCTTACCTGCGAGTCTTGCTTAGAAGGAAAGATAGCTAAGCAAACACTTACGGCCAATGGACGTAGGTGCGAGAGTGTGCGAGAACTCATTCGTTCTAATTTACGTGGCCCTATGTCGATCCATACTAGAGGGGGTTTCGAGTACTTTGTCACCATTATTGATGATTACTCGAGATATGGGTACATATACCTAATGCACCGCAAGTCTGAATGCTTCCAGAAATTCAAGGAGTATGAGACAGTTCTGGAGAAGCAACATGCTAAAAGTATCAAGTCACTTCGATCTGATCAAGGAGGTGAGTACCACTTAGGAGAGTTTAGGACAAATTTTCGGAGGCTTGGATTGAATCTCAACTCACTTCACCCGACACGCCTCAGCAGAATGGGGTAATGAAAGAATAGAACTCTTGCGAAAATGGTGAGGTCGATGATGAGTTATTCAACTCTTCCTACATCGTTCTGGGGAATGGCTCTCGAAACAACCGCGCACATTTTGAATCTTCTTCCGTTCAAGTAAGTTGCCACTACTCCTATTGAATTGTGGTCAGGGCACAAGCCAAGTCTATCACACATTAGATTTTGGGGTAGTCCAATACATGTGCTACGACAAGACACTAACAAGTTGGATAAGCATACAGAAGTTTGACTATCTACCCTAAGGGAACAAAAGAATGTTTATTCTATAGTCCCGAGAATCAGAAGGTGACCGTTAGCACGAACGCTAAATTCTTGGAAGAAGACTATGTTATGAACCATAATCACACGAGTAGACTTGTCTTCGAAGAACATAGGGGAGAAAACGCTAGTCCCTTACCGAGTGCACAAGTAGACACACCACACACTACTGCAACACGCAATGCTGATCATGTACCTGTACAAGCAGTACCTCATTGCAGTGAAAGGGTTGTTAGGATGCCCGATCGATTTATGTTCCTTGGAGAGTCTTCAGACTTAGTCCCAAGTGAACTAGAATCGGACCCTCGAACTTTTGATGAGGCACTCCAGCACAAGGATGCCATATCATGTGCAAAATGCAATGAATACTGAGATGGTGTAAATGGACTCCAGTTAGGTCTGGGATCTTGTAGAACTACCCGATCGGGTATGACCTATTGGGTGTAAGTGGGTCTACAATAGAAAGAGAGGATTGGATGAGAATGTGGAAACCTTCAAAGCTAGGCTTGTTGCGAAAGGATATACTGAGAAAGATGGAATTGATAATGGTAGAATGGTGAGGGAATATTGTATAGAATAAATGAAATGTTTTGAAGTACAAAAACACCTTCAATATAAAAGTACAATTTTTTAATGCACTAACAACGCGTTTTTAAACATTAGTTGTAAATATAATTTATCTGTTGGCTTGGCCAGAAACTGGAACTGACTGGTTCTTGAACCAGAACATTCATACCTACGGACCAGTTCTGGTTCCTCATTTTATGGTCTATCGACCCGTCAGGTTGGGCCTCGGGTTGGTTTCCCTTGGCCATATCTTGATGTTAGGTAGGATGCATGGAAGGAGTAGGAGATGGAAGAAAGATGAAAACAATAATTTTTTATTTTTTATTTTTTTGAAACGATAGAGAAATTTATAACCAAATAAAAAATCCAAAGTACAACCCCCGAAACGAGTCGGACACCCACAATACAGCTGAGAGACACACCCATCGGTGGTCTAGAAAAAAAAATAACATAGACACACAATTATAGACTGAAGCAAACTCAGAAATCTATAATTGCCAAAAAATAAAAGAAATGAAAATATAAAGAACAAATGTCTAGCTACTGAATCAACCTAGCAATCACCTGCTCCCTCCCAACCCCTGCAAACTCTTCACTTCAATAAACTCTTCTTCACTTCAACAAACTCTTACCAGTCCCTGACAGCCATCTTCACAATAGTCATCTCAAACATCCTTACTCCTTCATTTACTGTGTGGGCAAATTGGACCTATACAACGTCAGCCTATTTGGGCCATTTTAATTTTTTTAAAAACTAAAGCAAATAGCATAATACGCTAGATTGGAAATTGTAACGACTCGCAACCTAAAAGTAAAACGCCTTAGCATAGCTGCGCTCATGACAAAATTCATTAAATGTAAATTATGCTTACGACCCAAAGTTCATTATATTTAAATTATGATTACAGCTTAAAATTTTACGTGGTATAAAATATAAAATATTCTAGGTCTTGATAAATAAATAAAATGCTGAAGCATATATTGATATTAACTAGTTTATTTTCTTAAATTCAATAAAGAGCTTT
>BKCP01002336.1:533040-575590 GCA_008636005.1 Striga asiatica
CACCAAATACTTGGATAATTGACGAAGTCAATGTAAATAAAATCAGAAAAAAAAAGTTTTGTACAAGAAAATCATTTATGTAGAAGATAGATTGATTTATAGATGGATGAAAGTATTGAGAAAATCAACACAATCACTCAACGTCTAGGATAAAAGACAAAATGAAAGAGCTATTTCAATGTAGTTTATTTAAATGACATGATATATAGGCCGTTGTGTCAAGTTCAAAGCATTATTCGAGAGATAGAAGATAAAAAGTAGAAGAAAAAGACATTTTAATGCAATTTATTTGACTATCGTTAAGATAGACAATTGCGTAAAGTTCAAAATATTATTCACGGTCGAAAAGAATTGCCACTGAAAAATTATTGATTGAAAATTGGTAGAAAATATTCCATTTTCGTCCTAAAAATCTCAACATAAGCTAACATAATCATTGTGTTATCTTTGGCTATTGTATTTTCTTTGATAACTAACTCGTGCTCATCTTATCTACGTTTTATGCTCCAACCCGACAAGCAAATACCACTAGCCCGTAAAGAGTTTTTTTTTTTTATTTTATTTTATTTCTATTATTAATATTATTACTATTATTATCATCATCATCCCTCTGCCTATTAATATTTATTTTACTAAATTATTTTGGTCTAATAACATAATATTCTAAAAAAAAAATTTACGTAACTTTTTTTCCGGTGGACTTGAGTCCTGAAATTGCCGGCCTTGTGCTCTCTGTTCCTCGATCTAGGTTCTTAAAAGAATGCTACGTGTGATTTTGGAATGAAATTATTGCCTATATTTCATTTATTTTTTCATTCTTGTTTTATGTTGATAAAAAAAATGAAAGGCACAAAATATTTTCGTAAGCGAAAGTCGTAGAATGACCCAAGTTCATTTGCAATTTTCTCCTGCCAACATTTGAAGAAAAGAAAAAGTAGGTTGAGATTTCGATTTTCAAAGAAAGTGAAAAACGGGAGTATTCATCAGCCTTTTCTAATTCTACATTTTCAAAGATCTTTTACTTACAAATTTGAAGCAAAATCCCTGTCTAATGCATGCGCTAATACAGTCTCCATTGATTGAAGATGCTAAAATATGCGGTATATATACATTGAGAAATGCTATGGAGCCAACCATTGGCTCCATAGCATTTCTGTATATACATTACACACTTCTAAGTCACCAATATTAACAAATGACAAAGTAAACTTAGACCGAAGTTTTTCCTGAGTTCAACATATGTAATATGTGGTTTCCCAATCCCCCTTCCCCTATATATTAATTCAGAACGTGCTGCACCTAAGTGGCAGACTCGCATGCTTAGGGATCCTATGTGGCAAAATTACATGCTTCGTTATTAGGTTTTGGTGGATTTTAATTTACTTTCAATCCAAAAATAATTAGGTCCAAATTATCCATAAATAGTTGATTATTTATGGTCATATTACATGTAAATTGCATTTTAATATCATTTCTTATTATAAACATTGAATTGTAAATGTATTTTAAAAGTTAATAACTTTTGTATTTTTTATCAGTTTTACATATATGATATATCAAATTAATCATCTCTTGATGAGCTTCGATTTATCCATAATGTATGTATTAAAAAAATAAATTACATTTATCTTTATAACAATAATAAAATTATTTTTCAATATTAATTAGAAAAATAAAATTATTTATCAATTAATATATTTATATTTCAAGTAGTTATATGATATAAGTTATAAAAATTATTATAATATAACACATGTAAGTCGCACAAGTAACAAGTGTCATTTTAAAATATATAATAATATATATTTTTTAAAAAAAAGTAAATAAATTTTAAATAATTTTTCTCATTAATTTTAAAATTTAAAAATAATTTTTTAACAAGCACCCATGTATTACACGGGTGTTGTACTAGTTATTAATAATTATGAACTAAAATGGTAGAAAATCGGTTATAAATATTGAATTTGATTCGGTTTAACTAACATTTTTGTCGCTAGATATTTATTTCGAGTTGAATCATTATTAAATTAATTCTACGTTGCGAATTTGTGTTCTCCAAACTGAATTTTAGTGAGTAATTAGCAAATTATTAAGTTAGTCATTTAATTGGCATGTTGTACGTTAATTGTGGAATTTATAAGTTCAAGGGTCCTATCCCACATTAAACTCTTAAATGAGAATAACTCTCTTCAATATAAAAGGTCACAACAATAAATAAAGTTATAAATGCACAAAATATAAGTCCTCGCTATAGCCACACGCACCCGCCGACCACCCGACTGAACTTGGCTCAGGCATGGGCCTTGCCAATTGTATTGTGTGTTGGACTTGGGCGCCCTAGACAGTCTGGACTGATGTTGGGCTTGGATCTTGAGCTCAACTACTATAATCTTTTGCTGAAGTTCTTTTCCAAGAGTTGGATTTTGAAATTGGGTTTGGATCCAACCCGTGTGACTTTCACATACATTGTATCTAGACAAGTGGTGTAACACCCATCCTTCTAATTCTACTATTTTAAAAATTAGAGTTAATTTTTTTCTTTTTATTTTTGAAAAACACTATCTTTTATTTTCGAAAATGCTTAGCTGACTCGCCGGGTGGTACTCAAACTCTACTTTACTGCTTTTCTTATCTTTTCTCATGCAGACATAATTAATACATGCAACCTAATCAAATCCATTTAATAAAGGTACCATGGAGATAAAAGCATTACACATGCATATTGTCTGAAGTTTTATAATACATATTAGGTCTAAATATGCGGAAACGGAAATATAATAAGTACTCGCATAATAAATAATACATGTTCAAATGAATGACATGACATGCGTAACAAAAATAGTATGACCACGTCCACCGTCAGTGCTCACGCTCCACGCTGTACTCCGTTACCTAAAAAGAAAGTTACTGGGGGCGTGAGCAAAACCACTATGCTCCGCAGAAATCAATACTGAATAAAACAACATCAATAATAACAATATCATGACTTAAGCATATAAGAACTGAACTGAACTGAACTCGGCTTAAAGTCGCTCGGCCGAAGCCGCTAAATCATGTGCACACTCCGATGGAAAATTAAGGCCCGTTAAGGCCTCCACCAGAATGTGTCATCATTCGATCCAATCCCTATATATATGTGTGTGTGTGTGTGTGTGTTAAATTTAATTGTTTTTATACATGTTTTACTTACAAAATAGTTTTAAAAAAATTTAGGTGACTTCACATTTTTCAAAAATAATAAAGAACAGTTTAGATAATCTTACACAAGTTATATAATATTTTAAGTATTTTTAATATTTTAACATACACGTTTCATGTTTTATTATAGAAGATAATTTGTTGTAAGTTATATCACATGTCAACTGAACATTTATAATTTATATATTTAATATTGTTTACCAAGATTTTAAATTTATAATTATTATTTCAAATTGTTTACCTGTGTATTGCACGGATTACGCACTAGTTAACAAACAAAATAGAAAGATATTTTCATTACGTGTGATTGATTTAAATAATTGAATTTTAAACCTAAATACATCGATCAAAGGCGTGATTTTTCATAAATTTTCAAAAAATGTTTCCAATTTTAGTAAAAAAAAGGTGGGAATTAAATTGCTATTTTAGATAATTTTTTTTACCTTTTTATATATTAATTAATAGATAGATGATAGTGGTCCATAATCCATATGCACTTATATGGGATTTGGGAACAAAAAGGACCACGCTCAGTTTTCACCATTGTAGGGGCAGAGCAAAGGATAGGCTTTGCTGAACAACATTTTCTACATTCCCTCTTAAGCAATGCACCAAACTATATGGTCACCATCACCATACACAGATTTAACTTGGCAATGGTAACATGACCCAATTAGTGCTAGAGAAATTTGGTGGCTTTTTAAAAAAGCTTGTTCAAATCTGCAAATTGATAAAAAAGTCCTTATCTTTTGACAATTGAACAAAATATATATTATGAATGTTATGTAGAAGTGACAATATAGATTAGCCTACTATTGGACTGGTAGTAATTTGATAGAAAATAATCACCAATTGTGCATGTTAGTGTCTATTCTATCTAACCCATTAATTTCAGCACTGTTAGGGTAGATTTGAAGTTGGAAATGGAAAAAAGGACCAGAAAATTTTTAAATGCTGAAGATTATCATTGATACATGTTTTTTTTTTTTTTTTTCCNGCCTGTGCAGGCCGCAACCGTGTCTCAATTTGAAATTGATTGGTACAAGATGGAATTGATGTATATATATTGCTTTTATAAATATCAAGAAGTTAGTTCAGCTGCAATTATGGTAGTCTCTGATTTTATTGATACAAATTACAATGGCCTCGTTTGTTTATTGGCTTTTCAAGCTTTTTTTGGCTGTTTGATAAGTTGGTTACTTTGACTTGTTGATCCGCTAAAAAAATGTTGTTTGATTTTCAGTTGTTTTATATTGGCCTTGTTTGGTAGTTAGCGGATAGCTGTTAGCTGTTAGAAAGCGGCCCAACTCCTAGAATTTTATGAGAAAGTTGGTTGAGTCTACATAGAAAAGGGCCATTTAACTGGCCCATCTTAAATATAAGGCTTTCAATGTATGTTATTTGACAAACAAAATAAAGAGGAAATTACACCCCACACTAACATAATTCATTTGTTTAACACTTTTGGGCCTATTAAGAGACAATTTATAAAATTACCAAAAGAAGCTAAAATATTTTCAATTATACCTACAATATAATTTAACCGTTACAAACGTGTTATCTGCACATTAAAAGGAAAGGTGATGTTTAATTGATTTTAAAGATATACTTAACTAAAAATTAGGAACAAAAAAGGAATTTTCCAACCAAAAACCCCCCACCGCCCCATCTCTGCAAATCTGCAAAAAGCGCTCCGAAATCTCCCCCAAAATCTCCACATCTCCGACTCCGCCTTCAATTTCTCCAGCGACAACTCGTTCGCCACCCTCGCTGCCGACGAGGACGCCTCCTTCCACCTCGTCGATACCTCGTCCAAATCGCACCACTACAACCCCAACCGCCCCAAGTTCAACCCGATCTGAATTTACGGAGGATTATAATTGCTCCAAAAAATCAATGAGGTTCTGCAAATAACTTCTTCGAAAGTTGATCCAAATCAAGCTGCACACTTTTCTGTAATACAACTTGTAAAATGCCCAATTCTATTAAAAGAAAAAAAAATGAAATACAGTGTGAATGCTTATCTCCTTCAATTTTGAAGAAAGTCGATCTCCTTCTGTACAGTATATGTTTATCTCCTTCAGTTTTAGACGATAGTATAAATGATTTGACAAAGTATAAATGATTTTTCTGTGTATATGTATGGTTTATATTTAGTATATTTTTGGTATATGATAAAGAAATTTATCGCGAGTTTTTTTTTCTGTGTATATGTATGGTTTATATTTAGTATATTTTCGGTACATGATAAATAAATTTATCGCGAGACATAATTTTTATGTATAAAATTAATTTATATTCAACATAAACTGATTTTTTTTTTGTTATGTATATGAATGGTTTATATTAAGTAACATGTTATATTATGTTTATAAACTATATATATACTTTTATGTATAAAAGTTAAAAAAAAAGGAAGACATAATTTTTTGATGGAAGACATGTTTTTCATTGCAACATATACTGAATATATACTCACATAAACAAAAAATATACCACCTGACAGGTGCGTGGATTAAGGAATTAAGGAATTCCAACTGCACACATATACTGAATATATACTAACATAAACGCAAAATATACCACATGACAACTGCGTGAATTAAGGAATTCACATTATGAATTAAGGAATTAAATGAGTCAGTTTCTCTCTCTTATGAGTCAGCTATAATTAAGGAGCTATAATTAAGGAGCGTTTTATTTATATGGTTAGTTACATGAGGTATACTTATAATAAAATCCTAGATTTTAGGTATAGATAAAATTAAATTTGTCCCACTAGTAAAAATGCAATATTTTACAATTCTAACGGGATGAGTGAAAATTTCCCCAAAATAAAATAATACTCTTGTCAATGATATTGGATAATATGAGGCCTTTTAATATTCGAAGACTTCTGGTCCCTTTAGTTATAAGTTACGGCTAGCTGATCCAAAATGGTTTGGGCCAGTGTTGTTTGGACGGGCTCCATTAACTTGAGATCTTTAATAAGTTATTATGGTGATGATAAATTTTATGCAAGATGATTTTTGGACGGGCTCACAATATTAAGGCTTTTATCCAGACTTATAATTATATACATGAATAAAGAAATATGTACGGGATATATATAGTACGTGACCCGTGCAAAACACGAGATATATTTATTTAGAGAATTGTTATAATATTTAGTAATTATTTTATTATATAATAAAAAATAAATATTGTTAAATAGTGTAGTAGAATTGTTATAAAATTATATGATTTTTTTTATACAATATGAATTTAATATTTTTTTTATGATTTGATAATATAAACAAATCTATACTTAACTTTGACAAATAAAACAAATAAATACTTTAATGAGTATTTAATGTATATACTAAATAGGAATATACTTGGTATAATCAAATACCAAATATAATCAAATAAGTTAAAGTGTACATTTTTATTTGGTATTTAATTTTTTTATTATTAAAATCTTTTTATTATACTTACCTTTTTAAAATAAAACAAATAAATAAATCAATTAAATAAATAAAATATTATAATACCAAAATAGTAATGACATTTAATGCAGTTGACTTTTCTGGATAGTAAATATAGTAAATAGAATCTCCTTTTATATAAGTATAGATTGTATAATACGGAAATAGTAATGCAATAAATGTTGACTTTTCTTTATACTAAATCTGGTAAATGGTATACCTTTTAATTATTATTATTATTATTATTATTATTATTATTATTATTATTATTATTATTATTATTATTATTATTATTATTTCTTGAATTACATGGTCCTCGAATTACGCATATTTTTATAAATTATCTTTTCTACTCTATATAAGTTATTACATAAGCTCAAATTCTGCCAATTGATGCTAAGAAAAAACTTGAGTTGAGCTCATATTTTTGCTTTAGTTAACACTAGTGTGTGGCCCGTGCGATGCACGAAAAAATAATATTACGATTGTATTATAAATTAAATATATAAATATACATTAATCATGATTTATCCATCGTTTTTAAATTAAACCGAGTTGGACACAGTCCGACTGGATGGATCGAGAATTGGTTTATAATCAGTCTAGTTCGCTTGAATAAAATATTTGCTCTCGAATTCGTCAACACCAGTCGGTTGGACTGGTAGGACCGATACGATTTTCTAAATAAATTTTGTTATATTTAAAATTATTTTAAATAAAATTACATATATAATTAAAATAGAGATTTATAAATTATTTATCAATTAGTTTAAATATTTGAATTTATAAATTATTTAGATATCTAAGTAACACATTTTATTTAAATTTATTACAAAAAGTACTATATATATATATATTAAAATATTTATAAATCTTCCTCTTCCTGATCATTATTCACTCTTTCTTTGAATTCTACAACGTTACGTATGTGGTACCAACACGCATATCTTCAGTTCATTTCAAGCCTAAATCTGAACAAACCACAAATGAGTTAATAATTAAAATAGCTTGATCGTTTTGATAACGGTCCAGTTCTGAACATCTTATATTTACTGTACATTAATAAATATTGTAATAAAGTATTATATAATTCACATAAATATTAATAAAATGATATGTAAATATTCATAAATCATTAAATATGTTGTCATAAAAGTATTGTTAATACGATTATTTGAAGTTTGGACTACATCACATTCACGTAATAAAATATTTTTAATATAAAATTTATATTTAAGTTCAATAATCAATTTGGTGTGGTCGAACTGATACATAACTTAGTCCCCTGGAACCAACCAAGTTGTGTCAAATTTTTTGACTATTTTAAATATCACCTCAAAGTAATTCAATCAACCTGGGCAGTATCCTAATTCAATTACCCGATTGATCCGAAGAAATTTTCTTATTTTATTTAAATATATTTAATTTTATGAAATAAAAATATTTTATGATTCATATAATAAATGTCTACACCAAATGATAGTATATTAAGATTATAAATTATATATTTATAGATGAATTAATTATTTTTACTTTATGCATATTAATAAAAAATAAACACAGTAATTTTCAAAAAATTAAGAGTAATTGATTGATTTTGCAATTAAAGAATATTTTTTGCGATCAATATTTTTTTAAAGTCAATAAAAATAAAAACATACACACTTAATAAATTTTAGCCAAATTTTTTAAATAATAAAATAAATTAAAGCTCGAAATTTAATGTAGCATTTAATGTTGTATGATTTTTAAAGAAAAAAAATAAGAAAATAATAAAACTTACTATTTATAGGCTACATTAAATTCTGACCTATTATTTTGCTACTATTTTTGGTAAATGATAATTTTTATTATATATATATAGATATAGATATAGATTGTATATTTGAACAATACTAGTGTATACCCCGTGCGATGCACGGGAATAATATTAAACTAACAATATTATAAATAGATCTCGAGTTTTAGTCACTCAATGACGGAAGTGGAAATTACTATTGATCCTATTTAAAAGGAGGAAGAAAAAAAAAATTATAAATTAAAAAAGAGGATGAACAATCCTTAATAATTATAAATTAAAGATTCGGGGTCAAACAATGTAAAATTATTTTGTATAAGAGAATAAAAAAATTTGATTACACACCATTTTAAAATTATTATTATACTTTTTTGTATGATTAGCTTATAATATTTGTAAAAATATTAGTAATTAGACCGATGAAAATTAACTTCTTAAAGTAGATAATGGATTTATAGTAGTAATTATGAATTTGTTTCTATTTTATTTTATTTTTTTCTTTTAAAGATTATTGATTTCTAGTAGTAATTATGAATTGATTTTTATTTTATTTCTTCAAATCTGTATAGATAAGGGATGAGATTTTTTAAACACGTGATACGTATGCAATGAGATTTTCTAACAGAAGAGATAAGCTCGTGTAGATTTATACTAAAAATAGCAAAAAGAAAAACAAATATTTATTGTCAAACAACGGTTTTGATAAACTAAAAAACAGGAAAAAGAGAAACAAATCTTTACACAATTAATGAGCCGATTTTTTTGCCTATTCAGATTTGTTCAACAATTACTATATATAGGATATATTTAATGATTTTGGCGGGAAAAAATTTCTAAATTTATAAAAAAGTTATTTTTTTTATATAATGATAGATTTGCATTACTTGTCTGCAAATATAACAATCGTACGCGTTTTTTTTATCAAGTTAAATTGTAAAATTAAATAATGGAATTCGCTACCCTAAAATTTAAATAGGAGATTTGGAGATTTTCATCCATGATGTAATTACTATTCCGATCTAGTTTTTTGGTATAATATAATGGACTCGCTGACCATTGCGACTCAACTGAACCAACAATTCCTTGATCGTTTTCTCCATATTATATATGTATATTATGCAATTTTTAATATTTATCAATTTCAAATTATTTTTCATGTATATGAAGCATTTTATTATAATTTAATTTCCTTTAAATATTCAACTCAACGAATTGGTTTCAATTTTCATGTTCACAATATGTCAGTCAAATCCTTGGAAACAAATAAAATTATTAATGAATTTACTAGTGGCTGTTCCATTTATTTTTCCTCTATTATTTTTATATAAAAAGTGTCACTCGTTTCCGGCGGGTTCTTTGGCTGGCTGTTCATAGATCTTATGGTTCCATGCACCCACGAGGATTTATCCATTCGCAAACTTAATAAAATAGTAAAATTGTTTCAATAAAAGCCTCCTTGTAGAAATATCCATGTTGGAAACAAACAATACTATATTTGATGCAAAGGAAAAACATAGATCAAAGAGAGCAAAATAGGTTTGTTTGGTTCGTTAATAGATTCTGTTTTTGCTTTTGGTCCTGGTAAAGGTTAATTTTTGGAAATGATCCTCTAAGTTAAAAAGAATTAGTTTTTTGGCGGGGTCGTTTCCAGAGTTTTGGAGGTCCCAGACAAATTTTTACCGTTGGCCCGTAATCGTACTTCTATATTTTAAAATTTTTAATTGGATAAATATTATTCAACATTGCCAATAATAAATACGAAAATATAAATAACAAAAGCTTACAACCTTCTCGTGCTCTTTTGTACAAAAATTATCGATCAAGCCACTATAATCAAGTTTCAAAATTATTTTGTTTTCTGCATTCGGCAAAAATCATTTGTAGAGTTTATCATTGACACTTCTACCTTTATCGTTAATAGGATACACGTCATTAGTAACTCTAGTCACCATTTCTCGTCTAAAAAAAATAAAAAATATTTGGGGCATATTATACTCCCAATATCCAGAATCAAACAATTCATTCGAATTTTCACAATTAATATCTAGGTTATCATTCATATTCTCGATATCATTTGCATTTTCCAACTTATTATTTTCTTCTTAAAAAACTTCAACCCCTCTATCATTATCATCTAAATAAATTTGATAAGTTAAATCTCGATCAATTACTACTAGGGGCGTATTAGGTACTTCCTACACAATTTCAATAGAATCAAACACTTCAACTTCTGCTACAGAAGTACTAGGTTTTACAAACTTATCCATTCATCAAGCGAGAGACTTTGTTAGTATCTCTTGTTTTTCTTTCTTTTCCATTTCAAACATCCCGAATCGACTTTGCATTTGCCTGTCATAACTCATATAAGAGATACTAATTAATCACAATAATAACTAACAAAAATTATAAATTAATAGAAAAGTAAATATTTAATATATAATTAATAAAAAAAATTTGAATCAAAAGCTTGAAATTTCTATATGTAATACGCTAAGTTAGAAATTATACGCTAAGTGATTTGAATTAAGAATTACTATGAACCATAATGTATTTTATTTTTCTCATGATGAAACTTGAGTTGAAGGAGAAAAGAGGAGCATAAATTATTTTAAATTTCTAACTCTTAATTACCTTTAATAATTTTGTAAATGGGCCAAGCCCAAACAAATAAATACTATTTAAAAAAAAATGTGAGGCCTCCAAAAATGGGAGGCCCTAGGCAGCTGCCTTTGTTGCTTGCTCCAGAGCCGGCTATGCTTTTTTTGGTCTTATGTAAGTGCAAGGTGGGGGTTCGAACATGAGACATTTGGCATTCCAAACGGCCTATGAGCCACTTTCTTGTGTTAAATTAATATTTGACTTAACTTATATATCTATCAATATTATTTTATCCATATATATATGTGTGTGTGTGTATGTGTAGAGATAGGATCATATGAAAATGGTAGATTGTGAAAGAAATAAAAATAAATTTGTACCATTAGAACTAACATCACTGGTCATGATTATGTCAAAATTTATATATGGCAGTCAAATGTGTTGTGGCAATTTCGCTTTGTTCTAAAATTCGGCCTAGGCGACGCCTAGGCGCTAGGCACTGCCTGGCAGCCTCTAATTTGCATAAATCGATTGAAAAAATTGGACAGGAGGCGCCTAGGCAGACCTAGGCGGGCTCGGCGTTCAGGTAGCTTGGCAGCGCCTAGGCGGACCTTAGCGCCACCTAGATGCTCCTAGGAGGGCTCGGCAGAATTTTTTCAGTTTTTTTTTAATTTCTTTTTATATTTTTTAAATATTAATTACATTATTTGTTATCATGTTTTCTTTATAAAATAGTAATATCATTATTTGAACTTAGGTGTGTTGATTTATTATAAGCCCGAGATAGTTTTATTTTGTATGTAGTGAAAATAAATAAAAAATAGGTATTTAATCTTGATTTCTATGCCCCGCCTAGGCGCTATAGGCGCTGGTCGAGCGCCTAGCGACTTCTAGAACACTGCAATTCGTAAATAGATGTACAATTCGTGGTCAAATGTATACATTTGACAACTAAATAAGGACAATGTGGTAGTTACTCACTCACACACTCATCCACAGACCACACGTGGGCCCCACCACCACCACCACCACCACCACAATTAACACTCATTTTCTCTCTCACATACACACACACACACATAATCTGCAATTTTATTCCTCCGTTTGAGTGCCCATCAGAGATACAACTTGCCACCACCTACCGCCGTCCACCGTCGCCCACCGCCGCCCACCGCTGCCTGCTACTACCGTCGTATCTCTCTCGCGCCATCTCTCCATTTTCTCTGGCACCGACAGCCCATGTATGCCACAAATTCTGGCTTCTTCTCTGCTTTCTCTCTCGACGTCGGCCACGTCCTCCTCCCGCCGGCGAGCTTTGATGATATCATGGCGAACGTCAATGTTGAGTCGCGCATCTCGTTCATCGTCACTCGTTCTCTGTTCTTGATTCGTGCTGGCATGAAAAAACAGTTAGACGGCGGAAGAAAGCCGACGATGATCATCGCCTTCATTTTCACGCACTGGCTGGTTCAATCTGTCACCGAATTCGACATGCCGCCATACATCTTCTTCTCGTCCGCTGATGCTTTTAATCTTCTTACAAGACATACCGGTCAGGTGATAATTTGGGTTCCATTTCGATTTCGGCCGCCGCCGCCGGGCCAGTTCAGTTGGCTATCGGCACGTACCTATGGTCGTGTGCGTGAGCAGTTGCGGTGGGTTTTCGATTAATTTGCAGATTAGTCCCAGGAACTTATCAGCAAATTAATAAAGTTTAAATATATTGCAAATCAATACATGTACAATAATGTGTAGTCTATCATACACTAATGCACACTTCGTCTAATAATACTATGCACGGTATCGGTCGCTATTTTGCATTCTGAAATGACCGATCTTATGTCTCAAACCAAGCTAAAACCGAACAAAATTAATTAGTTTATTTAATCGGTTAATTCAATTAACCAAAATAATTGAATTAAAACATAATTCAGATTATGAAAACATAATTCAGATTATCAAAGGGTCCAATTACAATTTTAAGAGTTTTATCAAATTTCAATTTAGTCCTTGGGTCTAATTTGAAATTTATGGAAACATATATAAACAATATTGCTTTTTGTATATCTTTTATAAATATCAATGGTGATGGTGTTGTTCAGTTGAAAACGACGGGTGAGCTGCTCGTCACAAAATTGATTTTTAATGGTTAGCCTCCTATAATTGACACGTCAAAATGTAAACTAATAATTTATTTTATGGATTTAATGTAGAAAAAAACAAGCTTTGTGTCCTTTAGATTTTAATTAGTATACTCACCGGGAGATGTTGCAATTTCATTTTTTTTTTACGAAACGATAGCAATTTCATACACCATTCAGTTATATCATTTTTAATTTTATTGTTGCAATAATGATTTGTAATATTCTGCTAAAATTTATTATATATATATATATATACTATCCCATTTTCAACAAAAAATACATATAAAAATATCAAAATATTGGAATATTTTATATATAAATAATAATTTAATTATATTATGTAGGTTAATTTTATTTAAACAAATAACTCGATTATAACACATGTAGTAATGTGCAATGGTATTAAACAAAATACACATTAGCAATTGTCATAATACACGATAGTGTTAAACCACCATGCACTTTTAAGGGAACATCTTGGTAAATTTGGATACATTTATGAACAAATTGAACCGACGGGTGAACAACTCTATGTAATTTCGTAAATTATAGTAGGTGTTTTTAATAATTATAAATATTATTAATAATTACAAATATTGTTAATAATTACAGTAGTTTGACTTATACACTATTACGTTGCACTTTATAAAACAACACATTGCACTTTACAAAACAATACGTTGCACTTTATAGTTCGACTTATACACTATAACGTTGCACTTTATAAAACAACACATTGCACTTTACAAAACAATACATTACACTTTATAATTCGACTTATACACTATCATGTTGCACTTTATAAAACAATACATTGCACTTTACAAAACAATACATTGCACTTTATAATGATTATCAGATTGCACATTAGAGATCGAAACCGACCGAACTCAATTTATTCAACAAAAAAATAATATAAAAATAATAAATAAAATTATTAACATATTAAATATAATTTTAATATAAACAACATATTATTTCAATTATTTAGGATAATTTGATTATTCGAACCGAATAAACCAATTGACTATGTTCATTTTTTCAATTTGATTTAGGACAAAAGTTCGCTTGGTTCAATCTGCACAATACAGACCGACACCGTGCACCGTAGAGTTGAACAAATTGCACTTTAATAAATATTACATTGCACGGTATATTTCGTTCACATAAATACTAAATTTTGAATAAAATTAATATAATAAAAAATAGTAAACATTAATCGTGCTTTTTATAATAAATGATATAATTTATGTCAATTATTTTAGTTATGTTTGTTAACTGAAAAATTAAATCGATTATGTCGATTTTTTCAGTTGAACCTTTTCATTTCATTTTGATTATTTATTTTTTAAGGTGCACACCTACATACAATATTGTGCATGTAATGTGTCATTATTGTGCATAAATTAATACTTATTTAACCATAAAATGTCATGCATAAATAAAAATGCACACACACAAATATTAAAAGTGTACGAATTGCAAAATAGTTCCTTAAACATGATGAAGTTTCAAAAACAGACCCACCTCCCCCAAAACAAAAGACACCACCGCCACTCAACGTCAGCCACCGCCGCCGCTGCCATCCTCGTCACCAAACCCGCCGCCGCCTCGTCCTCTTCAACAAACGCCGTCGCCGCCACTATAATCGTCACCAAAAGCCACCACAACTGGTGGATAGTNCGGCTATCCTCCTCCGCCGTTCTCCCGCAGCTTCCATCTTCCGTCAATCAACGTTCTGTCCTAGCTATGGAGCCCCCTTTGTCTGGCTGAGGAGGCGCTGCTACCGGGCGGGGAGATGTGGCAGGGCTGGAGAGCCGCAGTTGGTGACGGAAGTGGAGGACGGTGGAGATGGAATCGGCGAAACAGGCGTGGTGAGGTTGTGTCGACGGACGGTGGTTGAAGGCGGAGGACGGTACTGCTGCAGGCGATGGGCGGCTGGTTTCCGTCAGAAACTCCTTGGTCGCATCCGATTCCGGCGATGGGATGCGGAGGGACGGCGACGGGCTGCATAATCACGGTGGCGGAGCTCCGCCGCTGAGAAGACGACGGTGGCCTGAGTGTGTGTGTAGTGCGTGTGTGAGTGTTCAGATTTCATTTTCAGATCTGGTGAGATTTTCAGATCGGGTGAGGAGAGAGAGATTGAGGAAAGAGAAGAGGGTATGAGAGAGAGAGAGAGAGAGAGAGAGAGGAGAGAGAAAAGTGGGGTGAAGTGATTTGGTGAGTGGGTCCCACATAATAAATGTGTATTGACCAACTTATCCTTAATTATTGGTCATATACACATATTTGACCACACTATGATCAAATAATTACCAGATTGTCATTAATGATTGACCATGTTTTGACTTGATCTTAACCATTAATATAATTGACCCATGGTGCAGATCCATTCTTATTTCTCGCATTAAGAATCATTCTCATATGCTCACTTCTCTATATATATATATATACTTTTATGTATAAAAGTTTTTTTTAAAAAAAGGAAGACATGTTTTTCATTACAACATATACTGAATATTTACTAACATATACACAATATATATCACCTGACAGCTGCGTGAATTAATGAATTAAATGAATGAGTCAATTATTTATTTTCAACGCATAAAAAAGGGGATGGAGGTGGGAAGAATATGGTAACTACCTTTAGGCATTAATATAAATAAATAAAGTTTTTTAGGTAGAGACATAATTATTTCAATTTGTATGGTAAAATTATAATTAATTTAAAATCATATAGCATAAATAAAAATTTCCCTATATATTATGTTATTGAAAAAAAAAAGTCCTAATTTGATAATTGCAAAATTTAGTGTATATATAACATCATATAAAATTTATACCGTTAACATAGTTGTGTACTTCCGTACAAATTGGGTCCAATTGGCTCATAAACAATGATGATCCTTAACCCCGCACAACCCGAGCATAAATCAAGATTATGGTTGTAACTATAGAAGGATAAAGACCCTTTTGTCTAAACTGTTGGGGCCCATTTTCTGAAAATTCTAAAAATGATGGCGAAAATGAGTGCCGGTCAGATACATTCTTTCGTGTTCAGCATATTTGTCAGCGTCACTGTGTACATACTAGAAGTCAGTTACACGCGATCCACGCATACTACAAAAACTTTTTAGAAAGAAAAAAAAAAAATCTAGAGTGCATTGTGGATTTGGTAAGGATGTGTTCGTTTACAAATTATTATTACAAACCCCGTGCAATGCACTGGTAAGAAATATTTATTAATATTTATAAATTAAAAATACTCATTACATAATATTTATTAATTAAAAATATAGAATCAATAAGTAATACAATTTATTTATATTAATTCATTGAAAATGTTATATGATATTTATATTATGCAAAATTACATAAAACATGTCTATTTAAAATTAGTACACGACCCGTACATTACAAGTAACTGATAATAAGTTTCATTATTACATTATATTCATTAGAAAATAGGTGTCATTGTAAAATTTTTATTCAGAAATTTGATTTGACTACAATGTGATTCAAGTAAATATAAACCTTTATATATATATATATATATATATAAAGATATATACCAAATAATTTGATATGTTTCACGCACATTTACAAAGAATTATCGACCATAGCATTCTCCAAATTTTTCTATCATTAATATCGAGTAAAATGCTTAGCAATATGAAAAAAAGAAATATTGAGATACTATTTCTTTTACCTTAAGAGGGTATATTGTATCAATATATAGTATACCAAATAATTTGATTTCCTAATTTATCGATAAAATACAAAAAAATGATATTCAGCTTTACCACGAAATTAATGACCCAGCGTACAAAACAAAATCGAGACACGTCTTTTATTGATAAAAAATATAAAAGACCCAAAAGGCAATTATTAAAAAATAATTAAATAGAAACTTCCATTACCATAATTATTTTGGAATAATATTATAAAAAATTATAATTGAATAAATCAACCGAATTTACACGATCTGCGTAATTAGAGTATATTAAAAATGTAAATTTTTATGGTCTGGTTATTTCTTAATTATCCACTATTTGAGTAATTAAATACACAAAAAATGAATAATATTTATTAAATAATATTTTAATAAAAACTGTAATTAAAAAAAAATTAGAACATTTTTTTTTTGCAAATTACATAATTGATTATTGTTTTCGATATTTCCATAATTGTAGTAAGTATTTGCATATTTAATAAAATAGTCGAATTTAAACAATTTGAGTAATTAAGATATATTAAAAATGCATTTCACAAAAGAATTACACGAAAGATATAAAACACTTATTAAATAATAAATTACACAATTTAGTTGGAATTTTTTTATCAAATCACATAATTGATATTGCAGTCAAAATTCCCATATTTGGGTAAATCAGCCAAATCTAAATGGTTTGAGTAATTAAGGTATCTTAAAAATGGTTTTTTTGTATAACTTAATCATTTTCTTAAATAATGAGCCGCAATTTCCATAATTGATTATTTGAAATATACCATAAATTGTTAATTTAATTTTCTGAAATAGTAAATAGATATTTTTTTTAAGGAAATAATTACTGAAGTTGTGGGGGATATATTTAATAACCAGAATTGCGCTAAGTATAAAAGGCAGTTATCTTCAATGTTTGTTCACACAATTGCGGAAGCAAAGGTTCTACAAAACATGAACCTTCAGGAGAGCATCCCGCTCTCCCTCCAAAACTCATTCATTAGCATAGATGTTACAACCATTATCCAAGGATTTACAATATCAGCTCCCTCTCCACTACCTTTGAAATAATCACCCACTCTATTACTTTTCCGACCACAAATCCCTTGTGGATTTTCTAGTTTGAATCCCTCAAACTAATCTAAGTGAACCTCCCGAACACTCAGTTTAATCAAAAGGAAACTACTCTCTCAATGTGATCGAGAACACCCTCTCGATTCATACCACACAATAAATCAAACTCACATAAATCGTTTCAAAACTCAAGAACAACTATAAGAAAAACAAAAGATAATTGTTCGAACTACTTTCTTCATACACGTTTCCAAGCTTATATGTCGCGCTCAAGTATGATAAGTCCAAGGACCTTTGCCGCCAAGTCTTGCTACACAAGGTAAGTTCCCTTGATTGATCCGCTGTCACCACTTAAGGAATGTTTGACCACGCGGTTTGGGATTCTTCACATGGTAAGTGTATCTTATGGATACATCTTTAACCTTCCATAAATAATAAAAGTATTAGTTAATTTTTCAATTAACTAATATTAGGGAACTTAGTTAAAATAATATAAAGCAAACTTACCTTAAATATTCCTGCCCGCAAATATTTTGGGTAAGATGAAGGTTCAATCCAGGATCGGCGGTTTACTGCCACTTCACAAAACTTACATCATTATTTTAGATAGTGTTTGAAATTTTATTTCAATATCATTCTAAGTCTTCACTTTTATCATTGATATCGGATAACGTACCGGGTCGGGTCGATTGGACCCAAGAAACAGCAAGACCAAACCAAATGAACCGACAGGTCAAACAAAGACTGAAGGCATTACAGGTTGAAGGATCCTCAAGCCAGTGGGGACATCACTGATCTATGGAACACCGACAGGACGAATTAGGGCTCTTGGATGGCCTGGCTGAAACTTTATCTTTAGGTACGACTGGTCTCAGGATCGACCAGATGAGTAAAACATAGAAGCTCGATGACGTTGGTACTCTACCTCGAGATAATTGGGGGTCAATCTCACGATTAGACTGTCTAATAAGGAAGACTAAGGGATACGAAGGATATTATTAGGATAAGATACACACGTGGATATGGCCACGTGGCTTAACAGAATTGGACAGTTTGGGCAGTCTAGACAGCCCACCCGAGCACTCTTTGGTAACAAGGTATCATCTTCCTATATAAGAGAGTGAGCTATGCCCACTATTACATTACATTCTCTACATATTTACATATTATTCATCATCTTCTACACTGTGCTAGCTTAAGCATCAGATGCTCTTCACCGGAAAAAAACCCTCTGGTGTCGAGTTTCCGCAGGTTACGAAAGTCGCTCACTGGCAGGTTACTTTTTATAATTTTATAATCTTTATATCATCTTACCATTTTTCTTTTAATATTTTCCCTTTTTTTCGACTTCAACTTCTTAATATGTTGAAAATCCTTTATCTGATATTTGTGTTTATCATTTAGTTGAATTCTATATCAAGTTTTGAAAAACTTGACCGTCTTTATTTAAAATATATAATTACGTTAATTAATTTATTTATTTCTTAAAAATTCTAAAACTTCAACCAATAAAATTTAAAGTGCACATTGTTTGGACAACTTGAGTAAATTCTTTATAGCTAAAAAATAGATGTAACATTTAAATTAATGTATTTCATTGAACCAAACGATTTATAAACCATATTGAAAATATTATGCTTTGGTCTTTTTAATATTAAAATAGATATCAATGCACCTATGCATGCTTTTATATTTATATCTATTAATATAGAAAGGGTCTAAAAATTTATATTAAATAGTGAGATAATGCACAGCCTAAACTTTTTATTTTACTAAATATAGGAATTTCAAAATATTTTCAATTTTTTCGCCTTTAAAATATGATAAATAAATTATAAATAATTATAAATTTAAAATATGATAATAAGTGTCAATGATTCCAAATTTAAAATGAGATAATAAAATCTGCAGCACATTTATTAGTATCTATCTAGAGAAGAAATAATAAATATCATGTACACTATATACGCAAATATATATGTTTATTTTGTTTTTAGATTCATAACATATCTACGTAAATTATCAATTTGTTCAATTCCATGCGGATGTAATTTTTTTTTTTTTTTCGGGTAATTATTGAATTGTCCATTTTACACGTAGACTCAATTTTTTTTAATTGAAAAAATGCTACATTATAATTTTTAATTTATTTTTTCTATGTATGTGCGTCATATCTTATGTTCAACAGTCGCATATTTTAATTTTGATTAATCTATACAACCTTTTAGCCTTCGGTGATATTACATAATAGAATCCATGTACATAATTTTTTAAGTGAAAATTGGGGTAAAGAAGAATAAGATATGTTTTTCCGAAATATTTTATCAAAACTGTATAATATTTATTAATCTATTTTCTAGCAAATTTATAAAACAGATGTTGACAATCACTTGTTTTTTTTAGATACATTAACACTTGAAATTTCTTAAGAGGTGATTCGAAAAATTGAATCATAAAGTCTCATTAATATATTTTTTACATTAATTTAATCTATTTGGTAAAGTAAAAGCTATTTTTAAAATTTAAAGCAGTTAATAAATGGATAAATGAATGAAAAAATTAAACTAGGGAATACTTTTTAATGTGTGTGTGATCTCAAAAAAATATAGATACCAATATTTTATGTGTATACCTTGAAAGGATACGTACAAAATCACCTTAAAATCAACATTAGGTTTATTCAACAGGTTAATATGTTCATTTAGTCTAACATTTAATTTTTAAAAATAACTTAATATGATTTTTTAGTATAACATATAATTTTAACAAATCTCTTTAATATTTTTTATTAGTCCAATATTTACCTTTAAAAAATAACTTTAATATTACATTGTGGTGCATCGCACGGGATATGAACTAATTTGTTAAGAACAGATGATCAACAGAGGTCCCAAGGTGCTTACTGATCGCACCCCACTTACTGGATAATGTGCTTAATTACCGATCACTACCACACAGGCTCTCACTTGTGCGAGTAAGGTTCACGACACTATGTAGAATTCATCCTTCTATCTTCACTCATCTTTCTAGCTTTCTTCAAAAGTCAGATCGGTGCCTTTTCCCCTTTTGGACCCCCAAAGAATTTCTACGGGGTGGGAGCCTATTTCTGAGAGACCTGTTGCAGAGAGACCCGTGCATGCCGAGAGACCTCTTGTCGAGAGACCCGTGCGTGCCGAGATACCTATTTTCGAGAGACCTGTTTCTGAGTGGCATGCTTTCGAGAGACTTGTTGACAAGAGACTTGTGCGTGCCGAGAGACCTGTTGCCGAGAAACCTGTTTCCGATAGACCTGTTTCTGATGCCGAGAGACCTGTTTCCGATAGACCTGTTTTGTCTAAAAATTAAGTGAAGCTAAAATTTACCACATTTAATTGCTCAATAAATGATTTACCACATTTAAATGCTCAATAAATGATAACAACAAATCTATTTATATGTATAGTAATATTAAAATTATAGTAATATAAAAATGTTGTTAGAAAAATACCTTTATAGTAAATTTGACTGAAAAAAAATAAAAAGTTTATCTTACTATTAGTAGTAATTTTGAATAACACACATTAAAAATCAAATTTAGTCATATTGTTAGACATTTATTTCGATTTCTTTCCAACTATTTAGTAACAAAATTTGAATCTCATTTTTTTTTTTTGGAACAAATTTAAAAATTATTATGCCAAACTTTGAATTTCATTTTTTTTTCCGTATTATTTTATATTATTTACGAAATTTTGAATCTCATTTTTTTTATAACAAATTTAGATATTCTTATGCCAAATACAAATTATTTATGAAAACAAATCCAAATACAAACTAATTTAAAACCTTGCAAATTTTATAAAAATTTAGGAAAGAAATAGTTGTATAACTCTTAACAAATTCTTTTAATCTATTTAATTATTATTTTTTAAACATGTATGCAAATTGGATAAAACCACGTGAATGTTTTATTTTAAAGTCAAACCTTATCTAATTTTTTTTTAAAAAAAAATATCAAATCAAAGAACATAAAAAAGTGATTAATTTAATTTATCATATATAAAAAAGATAATAAATACAAAAGAATTATTAAATTTTAAAATATGTTTATAATTTAATTTGACCCAATTTTAGTAATACAAAAAGTTTATGAATAAAAATTTAAATTTACATAAATTACTCCAACATGATTGGTTACAAGAAATATGGTCAATTTGACCAGAATTTTATTTTTTAAATTGAAAATCTAACTCAACTCAAATTCAATATTTCTGTAGTATAATAAATAATAATAAATCATCCACACACATTACATCAACTTTAATTTCATATTCATCCATTAAAATAATTTTAACTACACATCACTTTCCAATCACGTATCTCTTACTTTTACATCAAATCAATTATAATTATTATATTTTAAATATTATTTTAGTACAAACTCAAAATCCCCACCCAATCAACTTTTTCAAACCTAACTTTTGATATTCAACAAATTTAATGAAATTCAGATACTTGTATACAAAAATTCTCAAAAATATCTAAACATTTTTACTCAACTATTTTTTTTGGGCTCAACTTTAACTCAACCTCACTACCATTAATATAATTAAATAATATACACACCACGTCAACCTTAATTCACTATTGATCAACTCAGATTATTTTAACGAAAAATTACTTCACATTATCTCTCTCCTACTTTTACATCAAATAAATTTTAATTATTTTATTTTAAATATTATTGTAATATACATACTAACAACTAACCATATCACGTTTTTCAAATCAACCAAACCAAATCAAATAAAAAATTCAATCAAAACCAAAAATTTTTATATCAAGCCTAAATAACTTAAAATTCCATTAACCCTCAAAAGTTAAGAAACTTAAGATTCCCAATGATTGAAAACAGACATACAGATAATGAATCATCAAAATTTGACGTATATATACACAGACATGGGAGGAATATAATATAATTATATTAACCACTATTTTAACATGTCATTCTCAGCGTGAACTTTTTGCCTATAAAGGCAAAGTGAAAACTTCTGTTTGGTACTGACCAAAAGGGCTCTCATCTCAAACGCACCACATTTGCAGGTGTACTTTCTTCTTATCTATAGGAACAGCTTAGTTTTACTTCACATTAAACTGATCTGAAAAACAAATAAGCATAACATGTTTTTGTTTTTCTTCTTCCCCATAATCATTTTGAGTTTGCCCTTTCTACATACTTGTTAAAGAATATCAGCTTATTTTCATGTTATATTTTTCAGGACAATTGGATAAAATCATCTCTATAATGAACTCCTCGGTGATTTCATGGATGTCTCCGCCGGTACGTTTCTTTNAATTTATTCGATTATTTGTTCCTTCTATTTGCTTCACCCATGTATTTCTTCATGAAATGGACTTCAAATTAGTATTTTGTTGTTTTAGCAAAACTTTCACGAACACCCTACAAGCTTCTTATTTCTTTAACGAGAACACGTGATGAACGAACAATATAATATGCATGTAGAAACACTACTTTGTGTAGTATAGTTTAAATTATACATTGTTTTAGCACATTATAGATTAATATAGCAATTTAAATGGCCAATTTTCCTCATCCCAAGTTAAAAAACTCCATGGATGCTAAACATGTTCAATATGTTACTACCTTGCAGTAATGCTATCAACTTTTGTAGGAGATAATTAAATATTAAATAAAATGGTGCCAAATATGATTAATCATTCATGTTACATATTGTTTATTTTCTGTTATTGCAAAATATAATCTACAAGTACTGCATGCAGAAATCTTGCGAAATCGTTATATGTATATACAGACACACACTACAATATCTATTCTGTGTATAAGAAGTTAACTTCTTGTTGTTTTCATCTTTTGCTTCATTTCATTTATTTCCCCACAACCATGCATGAAATAATATGCCAACACAAATTCTAAGGTGAGAAAACTTAACGTTTAGGCTGGTCGATCAGTCAGACTTTTTGAACAAAACGCATAGTTAATTGTTAAACATCTTACCTTCGTTTAAGTTGTTTATTAAAGTAATATGCGATTTGCCATACTTTCTAAAGTGTGCGTACTTGTTAGAAAAGTATGACTGGCTAACAACAATCTTACTTAGTTACACCAAAAGGTTGAGGTGAGATTAAATGAATTTAGATGTCAAATTTGACTTTCTAATTATCCTATTCAATGTTAAGACTCGAACATTAACTAAAGCATAACCTCTATTTGTGTTCATTACATCTCAAAACATATGATTTCAACCTTAATTTGTACCGCCAAATTAATTTTCAGGTCATGAACAATTTCGATGAGGAATTTTTAGCTTCATTCGGGCAAGACTTTGGGAACTATTTATCCTCTCCAAGAAGCTGCAACTTGACATGTTCTTCGGCTTTGATTAATAACAACATCCATCCAAGCAGCAACTCAAACTCAAACGACTCGATCTACACTTCCTTCGGGCTCGAACAACCTAAGATGATGTCACATCAAGACCCTGATAGTAGTACATACGCACACTTTCCAAACATGATAAGCCAGAATTGCATGATTAGTTATCCTGCCGACCAAGTTTCCACTGATGACCCCACCATTTTGAACTACTTTGTGAACCACAATCCTTCACAAAATATCCAGCAGCCACAGGTGAGTGTCCTGGACCACAAACAGGGGTAGATTTGGAATTTTACTAAATATCCGTCAATGTCATAAAAGTACTTTTAAAATAATTGTCTTGAATAGGTGAATCATATGCAATCAAATGGCGAAGAAAATAGTGTTGGGCCTGAAATTGTAACGGGCCACGGCCCAATATATAATGTGAATGGGGAAGAAGGTGATGTGGCGATTAAGGCTCAGCCAGTAAAGAAGAAAGCTCGAATTCGGCCGCCATCGCAAACGTACGATCACATCATAGCCGAGAGGCGGCGGCGTGAGCAGCTCAGCCAGTTATTTGTTGCACTTTCGGCCCTAGTGCCCGGTCTAAAGAAGGTACTTGGATATATACGATGTTTTGGTTTTGCTTGAATTTTTTGGTTTGGTATGAGTAATTTTGANNNNAAAAAAAAAAAAAAAAAAAAAAAAAATGGTATGTTTAGTTGTTAGTAAGATTTTGAGTTTATATTAAAATAATATTTAAAATGAAGTAATTAAAATTGATTTGATGTAAAAATATGAGAGAGATGATGCGAAGTGATGGTTAGTTAAAAAAGTAAATGAATTGTGAATTACAGTTGATGTTTATTCCAACGGTAATTCCAATGGATATTTCAATACTATTATTTTCTGTTGGAATTTTTCAATGGATTCCAGCGGAAATTTCAACAAAAATATTTTGTTGGAATGAGTTTCCCATTGATATTTTCGTTGGATTTTGACGATTCCAACGGTGGATTTTCCAACGGGAGTGGAAATAAAAATTCCAACGGAAACTGCATATTCCAACGGAAATTCCTTCAGTAAACAGCCCTTGGAAATATAGCCGTTGGAATAATCAAATTCCATGTAAACTTCCAATGAAAAACACATCCCAACAGAATATTTCCGTTAGAATCATTCCAACGGATGCTCTACCACTGGAATATCCGTTGGAATGTCTATTGGAATATATTACCATTGGATTTTTTGGTTGAATATAACAGTTTTTTTGTAGTGTATATCTTTTCAAAATTAACTTATTACAATATTCACTTGTGAGTTGTCCCACATCGTTTATATAAGAAAATAGACCTAACTTATCAGTCTTTAGAATCATTCCAACGGATGCTCTACCACTGGAATATCCGTTGGAATGTCTATTGGAATATATTACCATTGGATTTTTTGTTGGAATATAACAGTTTTTTTGTAGTGTATATCTTTTCAAAATTAACTTATTAGAATATTCACTTGTGAGTTGTCCCACATCGTTTATATAAGAAAATAGACCTAACTTATCAGTCTAGTGGGCTACTCCTCTTTCCACCAATTGATTTTGAGATGAAACCTCACTTGGGATTCATTTGAGCTTTCCTTATCATTGTGCATTTCATATGCGTAGGACCGCAACCATTTTGCACCCGTTTCTTTACATAGCTGTAGAGAGAGGGCTATCCTAAAAAATATTGAATTGATTAAAACTAATACAATAACATTGAAGAAATTTAGTAACTAATTGGTCTTGATTTTTCAAAAAAAGGACAAATGTAATGAAATTAAAAAGTTGGATATTACTCATGTTAACGAAACATAATTTTTTTCCTTTGTATAAATATCCGAGATGTTTTAATCCCATGAAGCGTCATTAATTCCTTTGGGCACCTTCTGTGTGCGAGGCACATTCGCTCGTTGTGACACGTCACATTATAATATAATAACACAGAGTACGTGTACAATAAATAATAAGAAATACACGCGATGGTCGCATGCCGGTTAAAATAATTAGAAAAATAAAAAATAAAAATGACAATATATATATACTTTAGTCACTGATATATGTTGTGAAAATTGATTTGGTTAATTAGATGGATAAAAGCTCGGTCCTTGAAGACGCCATAAAGTATATGAAACAGCTCAAGGAAAGAGTCGAAGCTCTTGAAGCAAACGCGGAAAAGCACGCAATGGAATCAATTGTTCTCGTCAAGAAATCACAGATTATATTAGAAGATAATGAAGAAGAGCAAATTAGCAGCTGCCTTGAGGAACAAGCATTGCCTGAGATTGAGGTTCGATCGTGCGAGAATCACTTGCTCCTCAAGGTGCATTGCGAGAAGCAAAAGGGCGTTCTCGTCAATTTGGTCAACAAAGTCGAGAGCTTGAATATGATCGTCATCAACACTAATGCCACGACTTTTGGGAATGTCACGCTCGACATCACCATTGTTGCCGAGGTACTGATATTTTAATTATTTATTTCGTTTATTTTAGTTATGTGTTTGTACGATTTTACACGTATTATTTTGTTTTGGGGTTTAACATATATATAGATGGAGAAAGAGTTCAACTTGAAGATGAAAGAAGTTGTGACAGCTGTACGAGAAGCTATTAAGTCTGGCGATACCTGAAACTGAGATATGGTGATGAAAATGTTCGACGACTGAATGTTGACAATGCCTGAAATAGAAATATTAGCGGTGTTCTTATTCATTTTCATGAGTAACAAATGAAATGAGTTTGTAGTAGTATTTACGTAATAATATCTTGGTCTGATGAACGGGATGCCTTGACATTTATGTATGTGTTTGTTGTGGAATTTTACTTTATTTTCATGTAGGGATTCAATAAATGTGGGAACCCAAATTAAAGGAGGGAGAACTCGTCTTTCATCTATGTACATTAAAGAAAATGTTACAGTCCCGTTACGGAACCATTCCGTTACAGATTTATAAAACAATAGTCAGATTTGTGATATTAATTGTTTGCTCTTTGTCGTTTGAAGTGCGTCTTGTTTCCGCTTATATATACGCTATAGTTGGATTTGTGATATTCCGCTTATAAAAAAACTAAAGCGAATCACGTAATTTATATATGATATGCTTATGTCCGTTTGCCAAGGTACAAATTAATTCCGATGCAATATATTACAGCCACCCCCGTATATTCTCAAATCTAATTCAAGGTATTGTTCCACCGATCTTTAAAGATGGCATTATATATCTATTTAATAGCATTCACAAAATAAATAAATAAAAATATTACATGCCACGTAGTAAATAGACTCAGTCTTAAAAAATATGTTTTCTAATGTAAGTGCAAGTGGACTGGTCCTGCTGATGTGACAGCAAGAAAAAGAGACATAGTCTACTCTTATATCTATTTTGGACCTAACTACAAACTCGGTCTCGTTGCATTGTAATATATCAAGACGGACAGGATTTAACCAGATCGATCCTCAAACGTCCTTTTGCTCCAAGCTCCAGTGACCTGCAATGACACTCTGATACTCAAGTCAGACCTTGCTCAAGGAAATAATCTTATAAAGTGTGTGTTTTATGTGTAAAATATAACATGGTTACCCTTATATAGAGTGAGTCTCTGATGCCTAAGAGAATCCTTGTTATACAAGAGATCTAACCAGATCATCTTGTCTAACTTACCACGTTTCTATCCAGCCAAGTCTCATGGGCAAACTATACTTTCCATCCTTCTATGATTCTTTCCCCTTCATTGTACAACTCTTAGGTTTCTAGGTCGTAACCACGATCTCCTCACCTTCTGGTTGTACTTTTATTGAGATTGACTCCCGACCTCCAAACTTGCGACCTCAATACCTTGAGGTCCCTGTCCATACTTGAGCTCTTGGAGGTCGTAGCCTCCAAGTCATCTTATAAGGTCTACCAGTACCATGAGTTATGTCCGTGAGCTCCTTGATTGGGTTAGCTAATTTTTAGCGAGTTGGAGCTTGTCTGGGCCGGCCTACCCCTAGCTAACTACTCACGCTGAGCCGTCGAGCTATTCTTGGTGTTACATCATCCAACCCCTTATTTAAGAACGAGTTGCCAACACATGTGCTAAAATTGCACCTTGTCGTGCCTTTGAACCTGGTTTATTTCTACATTAATTGTCCTGTTAGACAACCTTGGGGAATGTGGTCTTACAGCCCACACTGGAAAGGCCAGCCAAAGATGCGACTTCCTCGACTCCTCCCCATGCCTCTGAGCTTTTTTTTATATATATATATAATTATTACTCCTGTAATCGGCATGCCATGGTACTTGACCTTGTAATGGCAATCATTTTCAATAACTAAGACATCGTTTCTTTTATGATCTCATACTATTTATTTCTTGCGCATCCTTTCTTTTGTTTAACCTTCTATGGATTTTCAGCTCCGTATCTCGAGTTCCTTATCGCTTTAAATAGTAGACTATTTTAACGCTCGAGCTAACCTGCTTCGAGTTCATGCTAGTTCTTTAAACATCGTAAACAAACTTTTGAACCTACACCGGATTGGAATAAATTACTTACCCTGATCTTGAAAAACTCAGAGAACTTTAGTAACTCACGTGCCTGGGCAGCCAACCCCTAACTTTTGACGTCTACAACTATAATTGCTAATCTTTTTATTTTTTTAATACTACTCGAGGCTCTGTCTTTTTTTGTCTTAGGCCACCGAGGTAACTGCTCGAGGTTCTACAATTTAATTTCGGCTCATTGAGGATGTTTGCTCAAGGTCACATCTTTTTGTTTTAATACTTTCAGTTTTTATCTGAAGTTTTGTTGATCATCATTGGTCTTTCAAGCTCGTTCGCCCGAGGTTCTGCCCCATGATTTTCCGGAAAAGAGATCTTACCCGTTCGCAGAAGCTATAGCCTGGGTTGAGAAAACCACCTCAACCTCTCTAGCACCCGGACTACCTGCTTTGGGCTACTATATCTTTAAAAATGATACCACATTGGCTTGCAGCCTTCGAGTCGTTTATTCAAGCTTTTGTCTCCTTACTCTTCCCTCGAGCTAATTGCTCGTGGTTTTGCCGCTGTACTTAGACCCTCGATCCCATCCACTCGTGTTTCCGTCAAACAAGATATTCTTAACCCTCGAGCTACTAAGGGTTCCACCAACTGTCTTTGATGACATCTCATCCCTCCTCCCCCACAGTGGGGTTTGGTCGACGAGTTGTGAACCTTTATCCCTTAATACAATAGAGTATTGAAAACTTAATTTGCTACCAAACTTTGACGAAGATTGTCAAATCTTTTGTTGGACTTTTTAATTAGACTGTCTGGGCTCCTGGTATCATCTTGAATCCTGACTTCCCCTATCTTAGGACAACTTCCGTGATCTGCATCTACTTCGAGTTGATGTCGCTAAAGGCTTTTTTTTCTTTTTTAACTTTTATTTGATAATCATAAGACTTTTATGGCCTTAGAGCCCCCTTCTCAGCGTTGTGTCTTTTCACAAACTTTTGTCCCTCAAGTTAACCACTCGAGGTTCTACCCCTTTAAAGCATTTGGCTCCCAAGCTAGCTGCTCAAGCTTCTGCAAGCTAAAGTTGGGTTGTTCTTCCTCCCCACTTTTCTTCTTGCCTTGTATTCCTGCATTCTTGAGAATTATCTCATAACACGACTTCACTTGTCTCTGATCCCCCATTAGTTGATACCGCGACCTGAAAAACATTCAAGAAAGGGCATCCCAGAAAGATGTTGAATGTTAACTTGGTATCCACTACCAAGAATCTGACCATCTTAGCCACCCTTAGGGATGACCTCCCTAGGGCAACTGGTAGGAGCACCTCGCCTAAGGGTGCCACTAGGGCCGTATGGACTGGCCCCATGCTTACCTCCAAATTCATCTGTATTAGGACTGTTGGAAAATGATGTCCGCCGAACTGCCTGTGTCAATGAATACTTCTTGTAACTTATAGCCATGATCTTGGCAGTAATAACCAGGGCTTCATTGTGCGGCGAATTGATACCTTTGACATCTTGCATTCCGAACACTAATGTTGCTTCAGGTTGCTGGACTTGAACTTCTGAGACCTCCTTAGCAACTTCTTTGCCTCAGTAAGTCATATTTCTCTAATTATAGGAGTACTTGTTCGTTGGTCCTCCTGCTATCATTTGAATCACCCCTCCCTTGGACGGCCTCTCCTCGGGCTCTTTAGTATGCCTTCGCTTTTCTACGACCTCGTGATCATCTCTTTTCTCTTTGGCTCTTACAACAAACTCCTTGAGCTGTCCAGCTCGTATGAGCCTTTCAATATCGTCCTTGAGCTCCGTACAACTATTAGTCGAGTGGCCATAGTCCCTGTGATACCGACAATGTCAGTCACCCCTTGAGGGTATGTACCCTCCCTTCCTTAGAATGGGGTTATGCCCACCAAGGATCTCCGTGTCAGCCCCCTTTTCCAAGACCTCAACCACATCCTTATAGAGCATTGTTAGGGACGAGTATTGGTTGTACCTGTACCTCATTCTGGCCCATTCCTCTTACCTTACTTCCTTGTTTGGAGGACTCTTATCACTTGAGCGAGGTTTCTCCTCAGCTCGCTTGACCTTCGTTTTATATTCGGTTTCTTCATATTTGTTAGAATATCACTTGTGAGTTGTCCCACATCGTTTATATATGGAACATAACCACTGTATAAGTCTAATGGGCTACTCCTCATTTCACAAATTGGTTTTGGGATGGAACCCCACTTGGGCTTCATATGGGCTTTCTCCGTTCATGGTGCACTTCATGTTAGTGAGACCGCACCCGCTTTCTTCCCCAGTTTCTGTCAATATTGATGTAATTGTTGCACCTGGTACAACAGCTCGTTAAAGGACCTCGCTGGCCTATTTGCTAAAGCGTTCCAACAATGTCTTGGTTGGAGACCTCGAGTGAGACCTCTTGCTTTGATCTCCTCTGAGGTTGATGGACCTCCACACATTCCTTGGTGTAGCGGGCAACGTAATCTCAAAGGAACTCCCCTTATTTTTGCTGCCTATATATATTGTAACTTAAAGGTACCGAAGGTTCTATGGAATTATTTAATGAATAAAATGATGATATGGATACAAAAAAATAATTTACGATCAAACGAATTAAAACGGATACGGGTATCCTAATGAAACCATTTTGGTGCAGGGATGAGTGGATGACGCCATGTGGGACACGAGAGCAATAATCTGCTCGTGATCGTGTATAGCATGCACACTTTTGTGTGAACTGCTTTTCAATGAATCCCAATTCTTTTGTTTGCTAGTAAAACTTTTAAATAATCAACCATTCCACTCATTTCGGAAAACCTACAGCCAATATTTATATTCGTTCTTCAGTTATAAAATAACTAGTACGTACCCCGAACGATATACGGGATAAATATATTAAATGATTTATTTTCACAGTCTTTGTTCGTTTAAGTATATAAATCAATAGAATTATCATCTATTTTATCTTTTAATCAACATTAAGTGTAATAAACAATAAAATTATAATCTATTTTGCACCTCTTTTAATCAGCGTGACTTTTTTAGTCAAAACATTAAATATGAGCATGTTAGGGCTAGTTTGTAAAATAATTAATATATTATCTCACTAACACATTTATACTAATATAAATTTGATTTTAGTATATATATTTATTCCTTGATATAAGAGAGAATAACAATTTTAATTATTCTTGTTCACCATATAATACTTAATTATTATTTTATTATAAACTTTTATCATATAAAGTCATTATTATTTATAGAGTTATAGAAGTTGTACGTCTTTCTTTTCTTTTTATTTTATGTAATGAAAAATATTAATGCACGTTAGTATTATTTATTTATGTAATCAATTTAAAATATATAAATAAATTTACAATTAAATCGTGTGTAAATATTTTACAAAATATACACACGTTTTTTTAGAATTTAATTTTGTATACTAATTGAACAACTTTGATTTAGAAAATACCGATAACTCAATCCCTTCTATGATCAAGATTTTTCTAATTCGCATTATAAGGATTTAGTTTGTTTACCATACTCTGCAATGAAAATTTATTTCACAAAAATTTAATTATAGAAATAAATTAAAATAAAAAAAAGAATAATCATGGGTGCCAATAATATACAAATAAATTCTAAAAAATAGATAATATGTTTCAATTTTAATATTTTAACATTAGTAAAACTATTTAATGTATATGGTCATTATCTCTTAAATGGTAAATTATATTAATTTGAAGAATAATTTATTTTTTACAATTAACAAAATAAAGCTTAAAAAATATATATTGGCAAAGATTAATTCACCAACTTGATTTTGTCTGGTTACTTGAAAAAACAATTCTACTTAACCTGTTACGATTTTCCATAAATATTTTTGGATAAAAAGTGAATATTTGTGAAAAAAAAAATTAAATTATGGTTAGAACTTAAAATATGGTGTAATATTTATTTTGACCAAAATATTATTAACATGGATCATGGAAATCAATCTTGTAATTTATTATAATGAATATCAATGAAAGTATTACAAATATTAACAAAATAATATTTATCTTAATCAAAATATTATCAACATGAATCACGAAAAATCAATCTTGTAATTTATTATAATAAATATCAATAAAAATATTACAGATATTAATAAATTTATTTAAGTAATTTTTTGATCATATCTTATTTGAAAACGTGTATATGGAAACAATTAATGTATATATTTAAAAAGTTTTTTAAAAATGGTATGCATTAAATGTTTCCTAAATTTTTTGCTACTATTTTCAATAAATAGTAATTTTTATTAGATATATATATATAGATAATATTATTTATTCATTTAAGTATTTTTTTTATTTCAAAAATACAGTCGTCACCACAATTCATTGGAGCAAATTACAGTCATCACAAAATAACCTATAAGCCACGTTAGGCACCACAAATCACGAAAATTCGATTTATGTTGACGATGTTTTCTATGTTCATCAAGCTAATTTACTTTTATATATTTTGTTATAACTGATTTCCACTAATAAAACGAAAATTCTGTTTATAATGGGTAAAAATCACTTTTTATAAGCGTTTTGCATACATTATAGTTTCAGCGGGAGTGTGCAACTGCGGATTTTGCGTGGCGGCTGAGGAGGATGATGATGGTAACGGCGGACGGGATTTGGACGACGGCCATGGGTGGTGCCGACGGGGAGTGGTCACACCACTTCAGACGACGCGATGGTCGTCGAGCTCCTAGTGAGTCTCGACCATGTGACGCCACCTCTGCTCGAGCGGGCCTGGATGATGATGGAGAGGGCAGGACTGCGGCGACAGATGAGAAACGCAGGCGGCGACAGCTTGGGTTTAGCGGCGGCGAAAATCTCAGAAAACGGGCGGTGGGAATCTCAGAAAACGGGCAACGGCAGAAATCTTAGAAATAGGGCGGCGACGACGGGAGATTCAGTGGAGTCGGCGTGTTTAGAGGAGGAGGCGGCGACGGCGGGAGGTTCACTGGCGTCGGTGTGTTTAGCGGAGGAGGCGTCGACGGCGGCGGGTTTAGAGGCAGCGGAGGCGGCGGCAATTTTTTGAGATCTGGGATGGAGTATGTACGAGAGAGAGAGAGAGAGAGAGAGAGAGAGAGAGAGAGAGAGAGAGAGAGAGAGAGAGATTGGAAGAGGAAGGGTGAGATTTGGTAGGGGCGGGACCCACAGGTGTGTGGGATAGGTGGGTGATTGGGTTGTGATAAGGCAAATGTCCAATATGCCCTTAATAAGCTTTTAATAAGTGTAAATATTTGGATTATTTTTTGCCATTGGATGTTCAGATTGTATGACTAAGATGCATTCTTATTTCTTTCACTAAGCATCATTCTCACTTGTACCCAACCATATATATATATATACTAGTGAAGTACATGATGCACGTGATATATGATTTGAATTTTTATTCGATTTTAAATTATTTTTTATTTTTTATTTTTTTAGCCTATTCAATTTTTTACATTATTATTTTAATTAATCAAACAAAAGAAGTGCATTACATAATGAATATGTCAAATGTATTACAGTTTTCAAATAATAATAAAAGATTGCATGAAAAAATTTAGTTGACAAACCTTCATTATTTAAGTTAATCTTGTTTGTTCGAAATCTTTTTAGTTTGAATAAGATGAAAAGTATGCACAGTAAAACTAAATTGAAATTTTTTACAAGAATAATTGCATGTGATAGTTTACAAATTTGTCTTCTTATTCTTTGTTGAAGAAGATCATTCTTTCACATTATTTTTATTGACTAAATATAACAATTATAGTTCAATTGATATCTATTGGCAAAAGTTTCTAAATATTACTCATATTATCTTCTATTTCATGTGATAGTTTCATTGCATTTTTTTACTTGATCTAATTATTTATTAGTTATTTTCATGAGTTATAAATAGATTTTAAATTTGATTTTTTTTTTTAATTTTAGGGATATTTTTTCATTCAAATACTATTTTATTGTTGGGATTATTTTCATTTTTTTTAATTCTAGCCCTCTAGCCGGTGAATCTCCAACGGTCAAATGATCCAACGGTCAGATTAAAAATATTTGACTGTTGGTTACCCGACGGGCCGATTTCGACCTGGACCCTGACCTAACCCAGGGCCCGTTTTAAATAGAAAAAAAAAAAGTGAAAAAAATCTGACCAACGGTCAAATATTTTTATCATTGATCTGTGTTCGGGCTACCCACCCTATTTGTTCCATGATCTATCGGAGCGGCCAGGCTGAGGTACCATTCATATCCCTTCCTCCTTTGCTCTCTTCCCGAGGTCGTGGGAGGCTGACCGTTTCTGAAATTGGCTAGTGGTGATAGGCAGTTTTGGGATGGTGCCGGATTAGGCTAGTGGTGTTAGCCGGTTGGGGATCGATTGTGATTTCTTGCGGTTGGAGAGCGGGCTATTTTGTTTGGTTTGATTCGAGCCTTAGGTCCCCGTCTTTGCTAGGCGTTAGGCAATGGCGGGCGAGGTTCCTGCGTCTCGATTCTCTCATCGAAATCGGCCTATGTCTGTTGCTCAATTCGGATGTCTATTCTGAGGGAGGGCTATTTTAGTTTATTTTAGCTTATTTGTTGTTCTTGTTCTGTGTTGTGTTGTGTTGTTAGTTCTGTGTTGTCTTGTGTTTTAGGTTTGGGCCGTTGGCCTCAGTCAGCTCGAGTGTGACTTTATTATCCTGTTGGGACCTCACACTCGGGCATTACCCTGTTGGGGTCGTTTTTAGTGTTTTAGTGTATTTTGTGTGTGTTCCCGAATATTACCCTGTTGGGGTCGGGCTCTAGACGGTCTTTTGACCTGTCCTCCCATTTTATGCAGCTGTTGGCTGGTTGTATTCAGCTATTGGCTGTTTGTATTTAGCTGGTGGCTGTTCTTTTGCACATTTGTGCGCTTTTATATAAAATCTCTATCGTTTCGAAATAAAAAATTCATAATATGCGGCAGTTTGTTATTTTGGTTTTTTAAAAATAAAGCCGACATCGAGCTGAAATAACTGTGATTTAAAAGCAAAAATAGGTAATCAAACCACATATAAAATTTTAAACTGAAAATTTGAGATTGTACTGTTTCAATCTTTATTGCACAATCGATAATCATAAATGTGCAATCCGTCGAACACAGTTTTGCACTTGCAGCGCATACATTACATAATGAAAGAAACCCTCTTTTTTTTTTCTTTTTAATGAAGTGATAATGGGAAAAAAGGTGGTGTGGCTCAATTTTGTCCATGGGAAGATGCTGAAACGCAGAAATCCCTCAAAAAAATAAGTTGGAGAACACTTGGGATAAAACCCTAAAAAATCACCATTCTCAAAGGATATATTTTTGATGTACCTAAAAAGGGATTAGATATGTAGAAAAATAAAAATAAAAATATGGATGTTCGTTCCAATCATGAGAAAATATTTTTTGGTGGGAATGTAGCCGTTTTTCGATGAGTTGCAACCAAATAACTTATGGTGCTCTTTCTCTAGCGTCAAACTGTTGATATCGAAAATCGGACAATCAAATAATCAAATATAAATCGAATCCCTTGAATGAAAAAAGAAGAAGAATCGATCATAAAAATGGTGTTCTCTTATTTGTGTTGTTAGGAGAGGAAAAATGAAAATCCCCCTTCTCTCTCCCCATAACCATATATATATAGGGCCCTTACAAATTGAAAAATAAATAAAAGAAAATAGTACACTATTATTTAATGCTAGGTGATAATTGGGGGGCTCACTTATAACTTTTTATAGCTTCGATTAACGTCTATCTTGTCGGCAATTAGCATTTTTGGGAGGCGGCTTCTTTATGATATTTGTGTCATCCGATTACTTTGAATTCTGTACGGCTTAGCAACTGACGGACTCGACATCTAGGGACCCGATCGGCTTTTGGGTGATCAGTCTTGAGAACCTGTTTGTATATTTATTTATCATGTATTTTCGGCTCCTTAGTTATTGGGCCGTTATTTATTATTTCATTTATCATTTAATTAATCGGAACCAAATTGGGTATCAACACGATCATCGATGTGAAGGGTCGCTCGATCGGGTCCGTTCATTTTTTGTCTTGATCCACGGTGAGCTAGGAAAGCTTGTGGAGGAAGTTGGTTGATAAGATGTTCTCAATACCCGAGGACACGCGCTCAGTTAGTGTAGGAAAGAAAGGGTGAAGGCACGCGCCACTAACAGGTCGGCAAGGAAAAGGACATTCTTGGACGAGCTACTCATAGTTCGGCCAAAGAATGGGGGATAGATAATATAGCAAGATAAGAACATCTAGTGTGAGGATTAGCTCGTCTCGGATCAGCAGCTAGGTATTTCAGTCCCATGTACACGGATCTGCAGAGTCGAGCCTAGTGGGCGAAGCCACTTCGTAAGAGCACCTCGGTAGAGTTCTTAGAGTTGGTGGCAGGTTGAGGTCGGCCACCAAGGTGGGAAAGACGATCTCGCCGAAGTAGCTATTCGTCGCCTCAGCTTCAGGGTCGTGAGGACAGCAAGCGAGGAATCGTGTTGAGACAGGAAAGGAAAGTGAGTCCTTTTCAGCGTAGGAGTTTGCACCTACAAAGACTCTGGATACGATGAGATCTGAGTGGATGGAAAGAGGGGTCCAAGGAGAGTTCCAGTTCTGCTAAGAGTCCTAAAACTAATAGCAACCTTGACTATAAAAAGGGCACAGGTTCTTACTTTTACACAACACACACGCGCGAATCTATTCTCCCGATAACATTATTGTTGAACGTGAACTGACTTGAGCGTCGGAGTGTTTTCCGTCGTACCCCTCCCACGGTATTGCAGGTCATCGAAAGCACCAAGACGGTTCAGGTTAGCGTGTTGCGGTTCAAACTGGGTCGAGGAATAATTTGCCCAAAACTTTATGGGGCTATTGTGCCTCCCTGGTGTATCTTGGTTTTGTTGCTTGAATTAATTTTCTAATCGTTTTGAAAATTAAGAATAAATAAAAAATCAACATTATTTGGCAACCGGATACTAATTCAGCATATGAACGAAACGTACTCGCATTTAATTAATTTTGTAATTGATATTGAATCAAACTCAATATTATCAGGCAGTAAATTTTACAAGGATTTTCAAGCATATTACATGAGAGCATCCGCAGCAAGGTTCATAGATTCCTTGTGTAGTCATTCTTAGGCACCCATGAGGTATATATAGTCTCCTTACATATAAAGCTAACTCACGCACTCACATCATTGGGTGATTGACTAATTATATTTGGAGGACTAAATTAAGAGCTTTCAGCAGGTCTCTGGTGGAAAGCCTCAACTGTTTCTCCATCTGATTGATAATACCAAGTTAAATTATTTTAGTTCCAATCTTATCTTATATATAAAAATAACTTAATAATTACCAATAAAAATAACTTAATGAACCTTGGCTGTAATGGTGATGTCGATTGCGGAACTCCCGAATGGTGTGACCTCCATGTTCACGACGGCCAAATCGAACTTGTCCAACTCGCCAAGTATTTTTCCCAAATTGCCCTCTCCCTTTTCGCACTGAATCTTCAGAAGAACATTCTTTTCACAGACTCGTGCCTTAATATTCGGAAAATTTGGGTCATTATTAACTGCATTGATTTGCGACTCAGTGGACTCTTCCGCAGCTTGAAATTCCTCCAAATTCCTCACGCGCTGCTCGAGATACTCTATGTACTTGATTGCATCACTGAGGACAGCATTAACTTCGTCCACCTGTCAAATTTGTAGTTCAAAAATAAAAATTGAAATTTTCAATTGCAACAATATAAGCAAAAAAGGAAAACAGAAGCTTCTTGCCTTATCCATTTGTTTGTTCTCCAGACAGCACGCTTTAAACCCAAATCTGTTCAAGTGATTTTTATTGATTTATATGTTTGATAAAAAAGTATATTTTTATGCCTAAGAGTTTGGCGGAAGGTTTTGAAGCCACTGAAATACATTTGTATGATTACTTTGATTACGAATTGGCTACTAAATTGATTGGTTCGTACATTGCTAGCTGTATACTGGAAGCTAAGTCAAAATCATGTGCAGAGTCAGAGAAGGGCAAGAATGTACTTGTAATAGCGTCATGCATATCCATAAACAGATGGAGTAAAAGCTGTACGCAGAAAATAGAATATCTTCAAAAGCTGGGCCAGAAAAGGGGCAAGAAGGTATTTGTAATAACATCGTACGTCCACTAGAAGATGCAGGAAGATATGAATTACTTAAAACAAGGGCATGAACGTACTTGTATTTTAAAAATTGCTGACCAGGCCATGCGCGCCAGCATATATATTAATATATATATAAGGGACGGATTCAATTAGACCACTCCTTAAAATAAATACGTGAAACTCAATCTTAGCCACTCATTTTGTCTAGATCAAAATCAATTAAAATATACATTAATTAAATAATAAAAAATTATTAGTTGACTCCGGCGTTGATCGTTGACTTTCGGCGTTGACTTCCGGTAAAAATAGTTGACTTCCGGCGTTGACTCCAACGTTGGCCTGTTGACAACTAACCTAGCAGCAAGAAATAAATAACCTAGCAACAAAAGACACCTTAGACACGTGGGCTTCCTCATTCCTTGTCTGATCCTTTGGTTCACCTGGACAGAAAGGAATAGTGCGAAGCATAGGGATATTACTTTTATGTTTTCTCACATTGTTTTGCAGGTAGAGAGACAAATTTCACTTCTCATCGCATTGGGCAGGCTCACGGCCCGAGACTGGACAGGCTGCACGCCACCACATCGCTACATGGTGGCCCCACCACCACCTGTTCGGCACCCTCGGCCCAGAGCTGTTGTTTGGCTTCGACCTGACTCTCCGTGGGTCAAGCTGAACACTGATGGTTCCTTTGATCGCCACACTGGAGTTGCCGGAGGAGGAGGCTTGATCCGGGACCATAGTGGCGCCCTCATCACCGCCTTCCACGCGTCCCTTCAGGCCTCCTCGAGCTATGATGCAGAGATTCAGGCATTACAGATCGGTCTTCAGATTGCTGTCCACCTCTCTAGCCACATTTGGATCGAGCTAGACGCTGCGGCTGTAGCCACCCTTTTGACCTCGGGCCACCAGGGCTCGTGGCAGATTCAGCACCCGCTTATGCGTATTAGAGCTCTACTCCGGTCTGTCCATCACAGGATCACGCACATTTTCCGTGAGGGGAACAGACTTGCCGACTATCTGGCCAGCCTTGGCGCCACCGTACCAGACACACATACATTTCAGACCGACACTGCTCCACTCCGCCTTCGCACTCTTGTACGGATGGACCAGCTTGGATATCCAGCGTTCCACTTTCAGTAGTTTAGGATTTTTGCTTTCATTAGTCTAGACATTTATTTTGGGCATCTGTTAGCCCGAAGATCGACTTTGTATTGTAGTTTCTGTTTCTTTTTCGTTTTTCGGCTTTTCTTTTTTGTTTTTTCTTTTGTTTTTGAATTTTGATTAGGAAGACTCTGTAGACTATTGTATCGTGCTCGTTGATATTTTGGGCCCCGATTTTGGGGCTCTGATCTATGCACAGGTTGGGGATCCAGCCCAATCCCCCGCCCTTCCGGGGCGTTGTTTGCTAAAAAAAAAAAAAAACCTAGCAGCATCAAACCTAGCAGCATCAGACAACTAACCTAGCAACAAAACACAACTAACCTAGCAGCTACAGATAACTAACCTAGCAACAAAAGATAACTAATTTAGCAGCAAGAAAGAAATAACCTAATAACTTAAGACAACTAACCTAGCAACAAAACTCAACTAACCTAGCAGCAAGAAAGAACTAACCTAGCAACAAAAGACAACTAACTTAGCAACAAAACACAACTAACCTAGCAGCTACAGATAACTAACCTAGCAACAAAAGACAACTAACCTAGCAGCAAGAAAAAAATAACCTAGCAACTTAAGACAACTAACCTAGCAACAAAACTCAACTAACCTAGCAGCTACAAATAACTAACCTAGCAACGTACAACAGACAACTAACCTAGCAACAAAACACAACTAGCCTAGCAGCTAAAGATAACTAACCCAGCAACAAAAGACGGCTAACTTAGCAGCAAGAAAGAAATAACCTAGCAACAAAAGACAACTAACCTAGCAACTACAGACAATTAACCTAGCAACATCAGAAAAATAACCTAGCAACTACAGAGAACTAACCTAGCAACTACAGAAAACTAACCTAGCAACTACTAACCTAGCAACTAGAGAGAACTAACCTAGCAACTACAGAGAACTAATATAGTTGGAAGGTTAGTTGTCAACGGTCAACGCCGGAGTCAACGGTCAATGCTGGAGTCAACGGGTCATAATAATATTTAAATAATTAAAATAATAAAAAGAAAAGAGTAAATCTTGGCCACACATGATATGTACCAAATCTTGTGGCTAAAAATGAGTCTTACGTCCTCACTTTAAATAAGTTGATGCATTGGAACCATTCCATATATATATATATATATATATATATATATATATATATATATATATATATATATATATATATATATATATATATATATATATATATATATATATATATATATATATATATATATATATATATATATATATATATATATATATATATATATATATATATATATATATATATATATATATATATATATATATATATATATATATATATATATATATATATATATATATATATATATATATATATATATATATATATATATATATATATATATATATATATATATATATATATATATATATATATATATATATATATATATATATATATATATATATATATATATATATATATATATATATATATATATATATATATATATATATATATATATATATATATATATATATATATACATACTAGTGAAGTGCATGATGCACGTGATACGTGATTTGAATTTTCATAAGATTTTAAATTATATTTTTTCTTTTATATTTTTATAGATTATTCAATTTTTGCATTATTATTTTTAATTAATAAAGCAAAAGAAGTACATTACATAATGAATATGTCAAACGTATTACAATTTTCAAATAATAATAAAAGATTGCATGCAAAAAATTTGGTTGACAAACCTAAATAATTAAGTTAATCTTGTTTGTTCGAAATTTTTTTAGTTTGAATAAGATTGACAAGTATGCACAGTAAAACTAAACTGAAATCTTTTACAAGAATAATTGCATGTGATAGTTTATAATTTTGTCTTCTTATTTTTTACGGAAGAAGATCATTCTTTCTCATTATTTTTATTGACTAAATATAATAATTATAGTTCAATTGATATCTATTGGCAAAAGTTTATAAATATTACTCAAATTACCTTCTATTTCCTGTGATATAGTTTTCATAAGCATTTTTTCACTTGATCTAATTTTAATTATAGTTATTTTCATGAGTTATAAATAGATATTAATTTACTTACTTTTTTTAATTTTAGTGTTTTTTTTTTCATTCAAATACTATTTCATTGTTGGGATTATTTTCATCTTTTTTTTCAATTTTCTTTTTAATATTAGGACCAGCCAGGTTCGGCCCGGTCAACAGGTCGGCGGTCCACTAGCCCTCTGGCCGTTAGATCTCCAACGGTCAAATGATCCAATGGTCAGATCAAAAATATTTGACCGTTGGTTACCCG
>BKCP01002336.1:579374-590556 GCA_008636005.1 Striga asiatica
CAACATAAAATGAACGGGATACAATATCCAAATACAATACAATCAAGTCTAATAACACAGCATGAGATGAGAGACCTCACAGACGAGGTCTAAATAATATAACAGAAGCATACACATCACCATGCTGAGATCCTAAGCATCTAATACAATGAAAAATAAGAGATAAAGAGATATAAAACTTCCCAGGACCTAGAATAACTCTTCATACCTCCCCAAGCAAGTCAAATAGCTTGATACTCGGTCCACTCCCTGACTGCTTGTTGAACAATGCAATCTCAGTGATAGCTTGCTTCTTAAAAATCCACAGGTTGCGGGATTTTCACAACCACCAGAGAATATATGTCGAGAGTTGATTCTGTTTTCATTGACCTCCTTGTGGCTTAAAGAGCAGATGTTCCACCACAGTCAGCAAATGAAGCAGGAGGAAGGAGAAAGTTATCCCAGCTTATTGGAGCCATACTCCATACCCTTTGTGCCTTGGAACACTGCCAGAGCGCATGTTCAGTTGTTTCAACTTCTTCTCCATAGACAACACATATAGGATCAATACAGACTCCTTTTTTATTAAGATTCTGGGAAACAGGTAGAGATTAGAAAAACATTTCCAGATGAAATGTTTATTTTTCCTTTGATCTATCCAAGTCCTAGCTCTGACCAATATATCTTTGACTCTAGAAAGACTGCCTTCAGGTCTGTCTAGGAGTAAAAGCTTTTCAAACATAAGATTAGAGTATGCAATAGCAACTGAGAATGGCCCTTCCTTTGAGTTAAGCCATAACCAACCATCATTTTTTTTTCAGGATTTGAATGATTTAACTTCAAGATAGCATCAGCTTAATCTTTATCAAAGAGGGAGTTAACCAAATCAGAGTTCCAGTTCTTGCCATTAGGGGTTAGCAACTCATTCACCCAAATACAAATGTTTTGAGTTCCCTCTTTAAAAGCAATTTTTTGGTAATTCAGAGTTTTGACCCAAGGATACCCCAAGATCAAAGAGTTTCTACAACTCTGCAAATTCACTCTCAGCCTAAGATAAAATTTTTCTTTCACCACCATCCAACAATTCCACAACTAAGAGCCACCAGATGTTCTTTATGCCTCAAAAAATGTAGAAGTGGGAAAATATTTGGATTTCAGGACTTTACTAACTAAGAGATCAGGATTAGAAACTAACCTCCAGAGTTGCTTCATTATCATTGCTTCATTAAACAACTGAATGTCTTGAAATCCCAATCCTCCCATTTCTTTAGGAATTGTAATCCTCTGCCAGGCCACCCATGGGATTCCTTTGTCAAGATCACCCCCTCGGCTCCACCAAAAATGGGCACAAAGTCTAGAATTTTCTTTACAAACTGCAGCAGGTAACTTAAAGCAAGACATCACATATAAAAGCAAGACATTAGGAACAACTTTAATCAAAGTCTCCTTACCAGCTAAAGAGAGAAATTTATTTTTTCAACTCAGAATTCTACCCCTAACTACTTCAATGACATAAAGAGAAAGTTTGAATCTTAGATTTACCAATTCCCAAGGGAAATCCATGATATTTGGTAGAGCTATGAACAGGAATGTCATTAAGCACAAAGCAGGTATTATTAATCACATGAGAAGGGGTATTCTTACTGAAAAATATGGATGATTTGTTTCAGTTGACTCTTTGACCCGAGAAAGCCTGATATTTAGCCAGGATGTCCATAAGTTAGTAGGCTTGATTAGAATCTCACCAACAATAATGAAAAGATAGGGGGACAAAGGGTCCCTCTATCTAATTCCCCTAGAAGGATGAACCAATCCAGCAACAGTGCCATTGATGTTGAAAGAGTAAGAAGGGGTAGTGATGCAGCCCATGATCGAGGAGACAAATCAGATCTGTGTCTATTCGAACTTAAAAAACATCAAATAAATAAACAATCTTGTATTATTTAAGATGTCTCGCCCGCGTTGAAGTAGTTCAAAACATTGTTGTACTTCGAACAGATTGTGGCACCATCCGTGATATTCCTATAAATTCTCGAAATAAAATGATGTTAAACAAGATTTTTACTCAAACATTAATCGGTATCGTGTAACGTGTCATGTTCGATCTTAATATTTGCATTTTTTTATCATAAGATTGTGTGGCATAAATAGCATTGCATATTGAGTAGGCTATTTGAACATGAAACTTTTTTTCTATAAAATATTATGTATGTTTATAAACAACAAAAATAAACATCTAAGTCAAATATTGAGTTTAATACAAAATATTGAACATTTAAGTCAAATAATAAAATTTTAATCAAAAATATTAATTCCAAACAGTAACATTGATATGGGATACCCAATGGGGTCGAATAGACCTGATAGATCAGCCAACTGTGTCGGGTAAACCGGTTGGCCGAATGGAGCTACAAGCAAGTCGAACGAAAGATCGAAGGAGCAGCTACATAGGAAAGAGTCCTTATATCGATGAGGATGTCATAGATCCGAAGGAGCACACCAATAGGTCGAGCTACGGTCCTCGGATGTCCTGGTTGAAAATCGACCTGAAGATATGACTAGACGATGGATCGACCAGAAGAGCAGAGCATTCGAGCTTATTATAGACAGCACTCCACCTCAAGGTGAATTGGGTCGGTCACACGATTAGACCGTCTAATAAGGCAGATTAATGAATAAAAAGGAATATTATTAAGATAAGAACCACACATGAATAGGAACACGTGGCCTAACAGAATTGGACAGTTCGGGCAGTCTTGGGCAACAAAGTAACACACCCATATATATAGGGATGAGGTATGTCTATTGAAATATTACACTCTTTATATACTCTATATTTACAGAGCTTTACACTATTGTTCATCGTCTTCTTCATCTGTTGACTGACTTGATCGTCAGAGTGCTAACGTCGGGAACCCGTCCTAGCTCATTTTGTAGGTCTACGAACAGGTCAAGAAGCATATCCGGATTGCGCGATCGAGGTCTTTACACACTATTTTGGCGTCATCTATGAGAACTACGTTAAAAAAGCCATCAATCAGCATAGCCATAGAGAACGAAGCTCCCAGGAAAAACATAGAGCACACTTTTGACGATGCGTGGACGACCATGCGTTCGCTCAGAGCAGGACCACAGGCCGTTTCAAACCTCGATGATCTCGATGCCTAATCTGGTGGGCTTGGAGAGCTCATCGGCGGTTCCAGATGCTGTCGTAGGCCTACGCAACCTTACGGACCACTAGATCAATCATATAGGTTGTGGTTCCACCCCAGACGCAATCGAATCTAGCTTCGGTCATGCCGATGGGACCACCAAGGAGCACTGTCGAGCCAACAGGTCAACAACTCGTCACTCTAATGAAGGAAGAGCTAAACAAGATGATAGTTGATGTAGTGGATGCCGGGTGCGCTCAGCAACATATGTCCAATGCGGTTACTGTTACTGCACAAAAAATACATGGAGGTCGAAATTTCAAGCAACTTTGGCGGAGAGGCAGATCGTGATCTCATGGTGGAGAAAATGGTAGAATAGTTGAGGGAGTTGCAGGCGAAGGTGGAAGGGAAGAAGCTGGGGAGAGCTCATGGCACCCCAAAATGATCATCTATGAGCTTAAACAATTCATCATCATGTCCAATTCCATTACGAGATGCTTCTGATAGCTAATTTGTTGTGTCCACACTGAGATAAACATTATTTTCAAACTGTTCATCATCATCACTTTGCTCAGTTTCCATATTGTAATCAGAATCAAGAGTCTTCAGCATAGTTCTTTTGAACAGAGGTTTCATCAAACTCTTTCTGAGCAGATGCTTCTTCACCATCCTTTTCAACAAATGCTTCTAAGAGCTTATTTGTTGTGTCCACACTAAGATCAACATTTATCTCAAACATCTCATCATCATCACTTTGCTCAGTTTTCACATTGTAATCAAAATCAACAGAGTCTTCAACAGAGTTATTTTGAACAGAGGACGGATGCTTCTCCACCATTTTTTTCAACAAATGCTTTTGACAGTTTATCTGTTGTGTCCAAACTAAGATCAACATGTTTCTCAAACAACTCATCATTATCAATACTTTGCTCAGTTTCCACATTGTAATCAGAATCAAGAGAGTCTTCAGCATAGTTCTTTTGAAGAGAGTCTTTATTATAGTCTTCACCAACAATTTCATCATCACTTGGTATCACATCCTTATAAATTTCTATCTCCATAAGAACAGATGCTTAATCCTTTAAAGTTATTGCCATGCAATATGTAATGCTTCATCCTTTTTCCTTTTTCAACAACCTCATCAATTAAGCTATTTAGGATTTCTATGTTCATATCTTTACTATCCAAATAGTCAGAGATAACTAGATCACCCCTTATAATAACCAGTAGTTACATTCATAAATTGACCTCCATATTACACAACAACACTTAGTTAACCACACTCACGAGCTGTGGTAAATAAAAAATTAAAATTTCATCAACAGAATAAAAACTTTACAAATGCATAAAATACTTGTCTTATGTCCCCACATGTTTGTATAAAGCCAAACATAAAACCACAATGCAGGACCACCACTTTAACTCTAACATTTTTTTTTATCTTGATAATAGTGTATTATTGTCATAAAAAAATAAAATAAAAAGAACTTCAAACTGGTGTGCATATTAATGAAAACAATGGAAGAAAGTTCAGGAGGCTTACTGGACGCAGGAGGAGAAGAGTTTGGCTTCCTATAGCTTTGCAAGTAGAAAGAGGATGTCATAAAATCGACGTCTTAATGGCTAGGGTCCTTCTCCGATTTACAACTTCAAGCATTATGATTTTTCTGCTCGATTCTAGGGTTTTCTCTGTTCAAATTTCGCATAATTTTTCTTTTCCTTTGAAAGATGATGACCAAATGCGTGAAAGATGTATTTATAGCTTGTTGAGCTAAGCTGGATTAAGTAACCCACGCATAGTCTATGCTAGCATATTTTGTGCTATCAGTCGGAACTCTGACGATTTGGCCAGAATTGGGTAGAAAGACCGAAACTTTAAAACCTTTTGACTACTATTGCCAAATCCAAAAGGTGGCTAAAACTGCCAACTTGTATAAGTTACTGGCTAATTTTTGCAATTTAGCCTAATTTTATCATACAAATCACTCTTAGTCATATATAATTTCATCATTTTACATTGGTATTATAATTTATTATATATACAAAGAAGTATCTCCTTTCATATCTGCACATACATACATATTAGCTAGCAAGTATAGTCAATCAACATGTACTAATATCCAGAATCTTATTAATTTATAAATCTCTAACTGCTGTATATGCAGAAATATGCACATCTGCACACTCCGAGTCCCATGAGAAATCCTTTCTCATAGCATCGCTTATCCTTGTAATCCATTGTGATGGGTTGTGTTCCTGCAAATTGAAAGAGAAATAAAAATGAAAAAGAAATCAAAACCAACAAACAACAATAATTAAGCCTAAGATTATGTTTTCCATTATCATGTAACACATTTAATCGAGACCCAAGAATATTCTAGGATAACACGTACAATTTCGTCAATTGCTTGGCCAAGAGACATATTGGCAAAGGTATAATTGATGTATTGCGAGAATTTAGTGCTCTCAACACTATCATCGCCAAAGTTCCTGTAAGAGATCCATAGCTTAATCAACAGATGAAAAGGTTTAGAGCACACACACACACACACACTATATGTGTGTATATATATATGCAGTTAGATACATCAGGTCACCTGAATCTGCTGTCAGCATAGTTTATAGGCACAGGAGCTGCTCCATATTTCATGGCCTTGAGCTGTACAAAAAGAGACAACCAAAACAATTCTTAAAATTTGGGGAATAACATCAACCCAAAATTTTGAAAAAACAAGATATATAAACAAATAAGTGAAAACAATAACTGTGCACACTCGGAAAAGTCTCACTGGGTGTTTATATTCTTGGTCTTGTAATCCTTTAAGCAAAAACTGGGTTATCAATTGTAAGTGCTCTGAAAGTAATTTCTCTCTCTTTAACAAGTTAATTTGTAATAACTGAGGGACTTGAGTCACAATCTTTTATTCGCATAAAGAAAGAAACTTACAGGCACTTGGAGAACAGGATCATCAAAACATGGGCATAGCATAATGTCACATCCTGAAAATATCAGATGCGATAATTCTTCATCATATTCATCAATGAATCGCACATTTTCGTCCTGCATGAAAAATGGCATCACTTGATATTTACACTTCGCATTGGAAATCCTTAAAAACTAATCTGGCTTAGATAGAAAAGACTATACACAATGATAGCCAAGCTGCTTGGATACAAATTTTTCCAAAAAAAAAAAAAAAAAAATCCAATTATTTTTAACCAATCAATTTTTTTAACTCAAATCTAACCCAACTGTAACTCAACCCATTATCCTCATTATTATCAATATAAATAAATAATACCACTCAATTTATCTTCAATGTAATCAATATAATTAAAATATACCACTTAATCATTCTTACACATTACATTAACTTTAATTCACTATTTATCTCCTCACATAATTTTAACTAACCGCCACTTCACATCATCTCTCTTTTACTTTTACACAAATAAACTTTGATTATTTTATTTTAAATATTATTTTAATATAAACTCAAAATCCCACTAACAACTAACCATACCATTTTTTTCAAAATTAACAATACCAAACCAAAAAATCCAAACAAAATCAAAACATCTTATATCCAAGCTCCGTCACAAAGTTCCTAAAGTGGGCATGTTTTCTCAAGCAATAAGACAGCTTCAAGGCCCTCAGAATCTAATCTAATTACATAAATAATTCAAGAACATACCCTGACTTCTTCCTGAAAAAGCTTCAAGGCCCTCCTGATTCCAGGAAGTTGGCTAGATCCCATGAAAACAAACTGGTGGTAACACATACTCAAGAATCAGATGTTGGGAACAACTTGAACAGAAGAAGAAGCCATCAAAAAAGATTGTGAAAATTAGCAAAAGTGTTGAAAATAGTCAGATGCATTCTTCACAAGACTATTTATCTGATAAAGAGAGAGTGTTCAAAAGCCAGGACAAAAATACCTGAACTCCCCGCCTAGACATCATCCAAACTAGCGGCTTAAGCTTCTCTAGGTCAACATCTAAAACATCCGAGCAAATGCTTCCTACCTGACAATTCAATAGAAAGAAGTAAATATTAAGGGGGTGTATTCAATTGGGATTTCTAAGGATTTTTTAAGATTTTAGAAATCTAGGTGTATTCAATTTAGATTTGTTTAAGACTTTTATTCTTGGGATATTCAACTGGGATTTTAAAAAGTCTTACAAAATCCTGAGGTATTTAACTTATTTGACACTAGGATTTATAGAAACTTTTTAAGATTTGGTGGGACTTCTAAACAAAAAACCTTATACAAAATCCCACTTCAAATCCCAACTCCAGACTTAGGATTTCATAAAATTTCTCCAACATCAAAAAATCTTAAAAAGCCTTACAATGTCACTTAAAATCCCAATTGAATACATAAATTCAGGGGTAACTGTTTAGATTTTATGATTGATATAGAACACACTGCATTATGAGCTTAAGCACTCCTAAACACTCACAAGAACTTTGGAGGTTCCTTCATGTAAACCCAGTCTACGCTGCAATGTGGCTTTACACACGAATTTTCCTTTCATTTCATCAGCATTATAACTTTTTGGTATTAAATTGTCGCGTGAAGGATCCCACGTTGATTTATCGAGGCCAGAAGGAGCAACCACCAACTTTTCCCTACAGCCAACTAACCATGCTAAGGATGACTCAAGGAGTGTAAGCAAGAAACTTGTTAAAAATTATATGATGGGCAAGGAGTAAAATGACCAAATACCAATCGTTTGTCTTGCAACAACCAGTTTTACAAGATTATACGCAGGATGCAAAATCTCAAAGGTCGTACGTACCTATGAATACCGAAGGTCGGTTCCAAGCCATGTCCGGAAGAATTAATGATCTGGCCTTTTGTCTGTCCAGATGACATTAGGATAACCTTATTGGAGTAAACAACTCCACCCTGCAGATAATGGAAGGGAAAAATATCGAGAAGAATATAGAAAGAAAGGATTCAATGAACTGAACCAGTGCTTAAAAGAATAGCTAATATGGTAAGATTTATCAAAGAAGGAACAAGAAAATAAAATGGATTAAAGGGCAGAGATTATAAATTTTAACGACAATGCTTTTAGTTAGAATATAATTATGTGTTTGTACAAGGTGCGAGCTTAAGGGAGGATCAAAGCCAGAATTCAGAAATTCTCATTTTATTTCATTGATACCTAAAGTTACTCGACTTGGCTCTGTTTATCTATCACATTACTGACGTATCTATAATAATTAAATAAGATGACATTGAAGTGCAGGACCATAGATGTAAATATGGCATATAATGAGATTGCATACAGAAGAAAGACCTGGTCCATAAATTCTTTAGGCTATAAAGTGAGACAACACTTTAATAAGAGAGAGAGAGAGAAAAAAATACCTTTAAAATGTTGACTAGATGAGACTTATTGTTATCTTGCAGTCGATCAGATCGAAACAATCTAGATGGATCAAGCCCACATAATGCTAGCTTTCCAGGTTGTTCAAGGCACTATAACAGTATAGATGAAGCAAGATAATCAGTCTGCGTATTGAAAGGAAAAATGCAGCAAAATTATAAAGTTGAGAATCAAAACAACATAAAAAGAGGTGCTTGCCTGGGATTCAAAGCCCTGGCACGTCAACAGAATCTTAGTACCTTCAAAGCCCTGCAAGTCGTTAAAGAATATATATTGCAAATCATGTAAGAATAACATCAGGGAAAAAATGACAATCAAAACTGTTGCGATAGCCTGTAAGTTTTATTTGGACTGAACTAATTATATCTTTGTCTTTTATAAGTATATGCTCTCCACAATGTTTTAATGGCACTAAGTAAAGGTTTGCACATGAGATGGGACTCACTCACAATCTTGATGACATACTTAACACTTTTTTTAAAAACTAAATTATTATTTATATCTAAATTGACACCCGTCGCTTTTATGACATACCATCTTATATTACAATATTTCTTTTAACTTAATTTATATAACTACTTTTGTAGTTAAATTAATTCAAATAATTTTGATTTTTCCAATTAATACTAATAGGTAATTTAATTTTTATTCTAAGACAAATATAAATATTTATTTATTTTGTATGTCCAATATAAATGCCTAATTGAAGCTCATGAAGACATTATTTTCATATATTATATATAAACAAATGATAATAAATAAAAAAATTATTAACTTTTAATCTATTTATAATTTAAGTTAGGTCAATTTTTTATAATTATGAAAGATTGGGGAAAACAAATTTATGCCTTATAAACCACATTTAGAATAGGAAATGATATTAAAACATAATTAATAATTAAAAAATTATCATAAACCTATTTATGGATGTTCCAAGCCTCGCTATTTTTGGACTGGAAGTAAATTAAAATACATCCAAGCCAAATGACAAAGCATGAAAGTTTGTCACACTGAAGCGTGCGAGTCTGCCACTTTCGGGAATTATATATAAGGGGGATTGGTTTTTCTTTTGAAGATTTAGAATAGAAGCATTTGAATGCTTTACTTTTTCTGACCATGTATCTGAGTACTTGTAGAATGTTTATATTTGATCAACATACATTGGGAAAGATTCAACATTCAGGAGTATACCTGATTGACAAAAACGTCCCAGAAAAGTGGTCCAACAATTGACGTTTGCCAATTGTGAATATGAAGCACATCAGGTCGCTTCCCTGACTTAACTAGGTAGTCCAGTGAAGCACGAGAGAAATAGGTGAATCTGACAGCATAAGGTCAGTGCAATTAGGTAGCAGAAATAAATGAATCGAAGAAGCAAACAGTGATAGGTGCATTACTAACTATAGTTTAATGAAATCATAAAATTGGTATTCTATAGAATAGGCATCGGGATCCATATCAATTTCATCATTGTTTCTCAGTATAGAGACCACCAATGTGACTTCACACATCCTTATCATAATTTTGTCATTCTTACTAACCTAAACAGATCTTCTACGAGCAAATGAAATCAATTGTGCCCAATGAAATCAGAAAGATTGGTAGTTGGAAACTTGGAATGGAAACATAAAAAACAAATAAAGATTTGTATCATATATACCGTGGTTGTATATACTTCAATAAACAATTCTGATAAGTCGTATTCTTGGCATGTTAATTGTCATGTTTTCAATACTTTTTCGGTGTTTTTTTGGCTTAATTAGTGATTTTACTTAATTTTTATAATTTTTGTAAGATATCTCATAATTTGGAATTTTATGATGATTGGAGGGAAAAAGAAACGAATTTGAGCTAAGACGTGGACACGCTAATTTCCTACAAGAAGAAGGAAGGAGTCTTGAGTTGGAAAGAGAAATAAAAGACTTTGTGGAGTTTAAATTTTTGGGCTATTTTAATTTATTAAGGATACAAAGAGAGAATATTATTTTCTACGTATTATTAAATCGGACAGTCAGGTATTATTGTTTCTCTCTCCTATTTCTTCTCTTCTCTTTCAGTTCGACATTATTTTTTTTATATGCGGGATCAATCTTGAACGAACACACGAAATTCTTCTGTCTTTATTATTTTTATTATGAATTTTATGGAGAAGATTACCATGTTTATATGATAGCTAAATTATTTTTCCCGCCAAAGGATTATTCTTGATTTGGTTCTTTATTATTTATGAGATCTAATTAAATTTTCTATTCTCTATTCTCTTTTATTCGTATATTTCTTATGGTTATTATCAATTGTTATTTTGGTTGATTGATGCAAAAAGAGCTCATTGTTCAATTATTGGAATAGCATAGTCATTTAGGACATTAAATTCGTAATTGTTTGATTGGTCTATTATTAGTGGCAAAGAACATAGTTGATTACTAAGAATTTCGATTTTATGTTTAGGGAGATTTATGATCTAGTCAAAATGATCCTACACGTGCATTTGTTGGCTAAAATTAGTGGTCCTTCTAAGTTGTGCGCTGGATCACTTATCCGAGAGTTGCTTCAGACCGCAGTCAAGAGGTCCCCGACACGCGCAAGCGTGCTAGACTCGGAAAGAGCTTGCAAATTCTTCCACCCTACGAGGACGACTTGAACAGTAATCT
>BKCP01002336.1:590598-629340 GCA_008636005.1 Striga asiatica
AAAAATCTTTTGGAGAGAGAAAAAGAACTAGTACACATTAGATAACTACGCTTCAAACAAATTACAATCAAGTCCATGCACACAAGCTCATCACCAATATAAAGAATTCATGTAATTGCCACAATTCAAGGTTCAAATTAGGATATGAACAAAAAGGATATCATGGCTTGTAACGTGTTTAATCAAAAGAAAAGGCTAAGGCTCAAACTTAACTCACTAAGGGTCTATTTAAAGGGTAGGCTTCCAAGAAAAAGGCTAAAAACAAATGTTTAATCCTAATACCCTTATTAAGACATCATGCATCCAAATTCATCAGATGAGTAAACAAAGACGTGCATAATACAAATTCTAGAAAAAACAACTAGTCATGACAACACACAATCAAAGAAACGGAGCATGATAATTCATAGACTCAATTCTCACCAAAAACAAGGTAATATGTGATGGATCACATACATTCGTCGGTCAATTAATCATCAAGAATAATCAATCACCAAGTAGCTACAAAGACTCCAAAATCATTTCGCATTCAAATAAAATCATTTTTCACGAATTGGCAACAAACGAATCGAGAATAACCACAAGAGACAATGAAAATAACTCAACACGTAAGAACATAAGCCTCAAAATTTTAGCACGAGAAATGCAACACAAATTCAACAAGTAACCCCACCCCCACACTTAAATAATAGACATTGTCCTCAATGGCAGAACCAAATGTCCAAGCTAAAATAAACGAATAATAAACAAGAGAAATTAGAAACTCCCCTTATCACACTGAACATCTGGGTATAGGGTGCCAGGTAGGGCATTTTGAAGCCTGCGCGATTGAAATACGCGTCCAAGTTAAGCTCCATTATAGTTAATTCCTGTCGAAAGTCATTCATGGTCACACCAGAAGTGGCTAGCATCCTCGATTCAGACATGGGAAGTTCTTCGACGGCCGCTGAACCATCTCTAGATAGAGCTCGGGGTACACGCGTAACGCTGCTCTTGATTTTAGAGGGACCTGGACAATAAAAAACAAGAGAACCTTCCTCTTCCTCTATAAACCAAAACCTTTTAAAGCAAATCTTGATTTCAAAGGTTGCATCTCACACGTCACATGCAAATCGTTATCATCTAAATCAATCGAATTATTACCAACGAACAGCAAAATGGGTGATCAAAGAACCAAGAATCAAAGGTTCATGGTTTTCCCTTCACAACACTATGAAACTGAGTAGTCAACCAATAACTTAGACTAACTCTTATCTTGTTAACCATAGAAAGAAAAATTCAGTTTTTAACACAACAGAATTTTCTTTCCTTCCTGAAAATGTATAAGTGAAAAACCTATGAACATACTTCAAAATAAGGTCACGGAAATAAGTATCCGTGGACGTGCTAGGATTATAATAATTAATAGGCGACAACTCACGATATAAACCAATAGCATCAAAATCATCATGAAAATCACAAGTAATATTCCGATGTTCATCACTGTTGCCAAACTCCTCAGCAATGAAACCGAAAGCCACTTGAACTCAGTGATAGAAAAATTGAATCATTCCCCAGTCAATCGAAATTCACAACCCCAGGAGAACTCAAAGTAAAATCAAGAGGTTTCTTAAATTTGTATGTGGCATAAAATTTCCGAACAAGCTCGACATATGTAGGACAGTTAATTTCAAAATATTCTCAATCATCTATCAGTTATTTGCAACACATCCATCGCAAGGCGATCAACGAATTTACAAGGGACATAGATTGAGAACATAGAACACGATATGCGTCTTTCTCAACTTTCTTGGAAAACATGAGATTACCGTTAAAGTCGGCCTCGGAGGGTGGAAGAATTTGCAAGCTTTTGCCGAGTCAGCACGCTTGCGCATGTTGGGGACCTTTTGACTGCTGTATGATGCAGCGCCCGGATAAGTGATCGAGCGCACACGTTTCGCATTACGTTTCCCGTTACCCGTGCTAGGCCCATTGGCAGTTCGTCGGACAGTTGGTTGGCTGCAATTCGCTATCGTTGCCCTTAGAAGACAACCGTGTGAGCCTCTGTTGTCTCTTTTGGAGCACACGTCGCGAGACCTCCTGCTTCTCAGACAACCGCGCGCGACCCTCCTGCCCAGGACCACCAGCGAGCCACTGCCATCGCCCACAATGCGCGGCCCACCTCTTCCCGACGACCATCGTCCACCAACCGTGAGGAGCGCCGCCAGATTGCAGCAACCAGCGAGTTTGACGTCCTCTGCTCGTCTCCCATCGTCCAGCCACCACTCCGCCGGCCACGTCCTCTGCTCGGCCACCGTCCGCCGATGGTTAATTGCAGCCAACCAAACATCGTCCGACGAACTTCCAATGGCCGCACCACGAGCACGGGCAGCCAAGCCAAGGGGAAACGTAACCCGAACCGTGTGCGCTTGATCACTTATCCAAGCGCTACATCATACAGCAGTCAAGAGGTCCCCGACACGCGCAAGCGTGCTGACTTGGCAAGAGCTTGCAAATTCTTCCACCATCCGAGGCCGACTTGAACGGTAATCTCAATTTTTCCAAGAGAGTTGAGAAAGACATGTATCATGTTCTATGTTCTCAATCTGTTGACCCTTGTAAATTCGCTAATTGTCCTACGAAGGATGCGTTGCGAATAACTGATAGTTGATTCATAATATCGGATGAGTGTCGTACTTTGAAATTAATTGTCCTACGTATGTCGAGCTTGTTCGGAAATTTTATGCCACGTACGAATCTAAGAAACCTCTTATTTTACTTTGAGTTCTCCTGGGGTTGTGAAATTTCGATTGACTACGGAATGGTTCAATTTTTCTATCATTGAGTTTAATGTGGCTTTTGGTTTTATTACTGAGTAGTTTGGCAAGAGTGATGAACATCAGAATATTACTTGTGATTTTTATTATGATTTTGATGCTATTGGTTTATATCGTGAGTTGCCGGTATTAATTATTATAATCCTAGCACGTCCACGGATACTTATTTGCGTGACCCTATTTTGAAAGTATGTTCATAGGTTTTTCTCTTACACATTTTCAGGAAGGTAAGAACTGGAAAGAAAGAAAATTCTGCTGTGTTGTTAAAAACTGAATTTTTCTTTCTATGGGCTATGCTTAACAAGATAAGAGTTAATCTAGGTTATTGGTTGGCTACTCAGTTTCATAGTGTTGTGAAAGGGAAAACTATGAGACCTTTGATTCTTGGTTCTTTGATCACCCATTTTGCTGTTGGTAACAATTTGATTGATTGGGATGAAAACGATTTGTATGTGGCGTGTGAGATGCAACATTTGAATTTGAATGCTTTGAAAGATTTTGGTTTAATAGAGGAAGAGGAAGATTCTCTTGTTTTTTGTCGTCCAGGTCCCTCTAAAATCAAGAACAGCGTTGCGCGTGTACCCCGAGCTCTATCTAGAAATGGTTCAGCGGTCGGCGAGAAACTTTCCATGTCTGAATCGAGGATGCTATAGCCACTTTTGATGCGACCATTAATGACTTTCAACAACAATTAACTAGAATGGAGCGTAACTTGGAGGCGTATTTCAATCACGTAGGCTTCAAACCGCCCTACCCGACGCCTCAGTGAGGATGTCGACTCTACTCAGATGTTCAGTGTGATCAGGGGAGTTCCTCACTTCTCTTGTTTATTATCCGTTTATTTTAGTTCTGCCATTGAGGACAATGTCTATTATTAAGTGTGGGGTGGGGTTAGTTGTTGAATTTGTGTTGCATTTCTCGTGATAAATTTTGAGGCTTATGTTCTTACGTGTTGAGTTATTTTCATTATGTCTCTTGTGGTTATTCTCGATTCGTTTGATGTCAATTAGTGAAAAATTATTTTATTTCCATGCGAAAATAATTTTGGAGTCCTTGTAACTACTTGGTGATTGATTATTCTTGATGGTTAATTGACGGACGAATGCATGTGATTCTGCACATATTACCTTGTTTTCTGTGAGAATTGAGCCTATTAGCATACATTGAATATAATGCTCCGTTTCCTTGATTGTGTTGTTATGGCTAGTCAGTTTTTCTAGAACTTGCATTGTTATGACGTCTTTGTTTACTCCTTTGATGAATTAGATTCATGATATTTTAATAAGGGTATTAGGATTAACCATTTGATTTTAGTCTTTTTCTTGAAAGTCTAACTCCTAGTGAGTCAAGTTTGAGCCTTAGCCTCTTCTTTTGATTAACCACGTTACAAGCCATGATATCCTTTTTGTTCATATCTTTTGAACGAAGCAATTATATGAATTTTTGGTATTAGTGACGAGCTTGTGTGCATGAACTTGATTGTAGTTTGTTTGAAGCATAGTTATCTAATGTGTACTAGTTCTTGTCTTCTCTCAAAAAGAAAAACTCATAAAACAAAAAAAAAAAGAGAAAAAAAACTAGAGAGAATGACAATGAAGAGAATTGTGCTATTTTGTTCTTATGTTAGATACATTTTGTGAAGTTAGAAAGTCAAAATGACTTCTTTTGGGATTGAGCTCCGTTTGAGATTCTCATAGCCTAATATGTGCTTTTATCCCACATTACTTAAGCCCCATTACAACCCATTTAAACCATTCGATTTTGTGTATTCATGTTGAATCTTGGAATATATTTGCAAGCTTATGGTAAAAGTTTTCATTGTCTTCACTTGAGCGTACACTTAATATATTTAGCCTATACATGTTCGAGCGTTGAGTGCATCTTGTGAGAAGTTGTCGAATCTCGTGTTATTTTAAGTTATTTGATTGTTGAGGTGATTATTCATTGATGTTCGTTAATGAGGATCCTTTCTTAAGCTATGTTTCTGATGTGTGCAAAATAATTTTGGGTTGGTAACAAATGATAGAGATCATTATGAGATGGGATGATGAATTTGACTTGATGCTTGAGGACAAGCATCATTTAAGTGTGGGGTGATTTGATAAGTCGTATTCTTGGCATGTTAATTGTCATGTTTTCCATACTTTTTCGGTGTTTGTTTGAGCTTAATAATTGATTTTAATTGATTTTTATAATTTTTGTAGGATATCTCATAATTTTATGATGATTGGAGGGCGAAAGAGACGAAGTTGAGCTAATGCGTGTGCACGCTAATTTCCTACAAGAGTTGGAAAGAAAGGAGTCTTGAGTTTGAAAGAGAAGTAAAAGACTTTGTGGAGTATTTATTTATTTTTAGACTATTTTAATTTTTTAAGGATATTTTGTAGAGATTATTATTTTCTACGTATTTCTTCTAGGATTAGGATTAGCTGATAATTACTTCTAGGATTAGGATTAGCTAATAATTAAATCAGACTATTAGGTACTATTGAACGAACGCACGACACAAGAAATTCTTCTACAATTTATTTTATTTCTACAGTCTTTATTATTTTTAGGATGAATTTTATGGAGAAGACTACCATGTTTATGGATAGCTAAATTATTTTTCTAGCCAAATGATTATTCTTCATTTGGTTCTTCATGATTTGTGAGATCTAATTGAATTTTCTATTCTCTATTCTCTTTTATTCGTATATCTCTTGTGTTTATTATCAATTGTTATTTTGGTTGATTGATGCAAAAAGAGCTCTTTGTTCAATTATCATAATAGCATATTGCCATTTAGGACATTAAATCCAAAATTGTTTGATTGTTCTATTATTAGTGGCAAAAGAACATAGTTAATTACTAAGGATTTTCGATTTTATGTTTAGGGAGATTTATGATCTAGTCTAAATAATCCTACATGTGCGTTTGTTAGCTAAAATTGGTGGTCCTTCTAAATTTTAATACTGTTGATAGATTAAATCCTATGTTTGATTAGAGAAATAATTAGAGATCGTATCCTGATTATCGAACAAGGAAGGATAGGTTATTAGGTCGTACCAATAACCATAACCAGTTTACCAGTTTAAATGAGAGAATTATCTTTGCGATCGAATCATTGAACCATTTCTACAAATTTTTCCTTTAGTTGGATATGTTATCTCCTTTATTTACTCTAAATAAATCTTGAATCTCTCCTCTTCGTGTTTATTTTAATTGAATTTAATTTTTATTATTTTAGGTAGTTTGAACATATCAAAACCCCCAGCTTTTCAGTTATTTATTATTCCTCCACGAAATAGTTGCATCAATTCATTTATCCAATCTCTGGATATGACCCTACTCATTGTTATACAATTTTATATTTATACGAGTAGAAATTTATTATTGTTGGTTTCGACACCCATCAAATTCCAACCCCATAAGAACTATTGAATAGGGAAGAAGAAAGAAAATAATGGGAACATTAACAAACCTCTCAAAATCATTTGAATACCCATACACTTTCACTTTGTCATGGCTAAAAAGGGATGCATAAGAAACAGGCTCTATGAAGGTAACTCCAATGCCATGGACAACCCTGTAACCCAAGCATACAAAGCATTGTTAGAAACAAAGTAATGCTAGTGCATGAGAAACCTGCATCTTTTGACAATACAAGATTCTTAAAATCCCGAGGATTTTCACAGTCGAGATATATATTATAAATCAACAGAGTATTAGGGCAGACTCACCCTGTCCAAATCTTATTCCCGTGTAACTGACCATTAAAATATGAATACAGCTCCACATCAATTTCTTTTAATCCTTGAACTTCATCTAATTTCGAGCACGCATACCTATTTTAAAAGTTAACAATAGAACATATGGGCAAAATGGTGGTTGATATCTTAAAAATTGTTCGTAAAAGAACTTCATAACAGTAACCCCTAAAACCAACAGTAGCTGTTGCGGGGTATTCTATATGCTAACGGAAAGAAAAAGTATGCATGATCAAGTAATTTCATAATTACTTGGGCAAAATAACCTCGACAAGATTTCCTTTTCTCTGTAGAGCACATGATAAGCTGGTAACATATGATGCCAGAGGACCAACAGAAACCACAGGTGACATTTCCGTACATATGTGAATTATGTGAAAACAAATCCTGGTAAAAAAAATAGGAAAAGAAAAGAAGTATCAAGAATAAAAATGAACCATGTATGAAAATATCAAGCTGAGCTTCACCTAGCTGCAGAAGAGCAGTTCGACTCAGAGCTGTGGTCTTACATGAGATAAAATATTTACAAGTACATTTAGATGAATATGAATGATAGTGGATTTAAGGTACTAGACATATGAAAAAAACAAAACAATTCCTCCTTTTCTTTTCAGTACTAAATGCTTTAAACATTAAACCTTCACACTGAAAAATTTTTGTTTCAATATTTATACTTCTTTAATAGAATCTACTAAAATTTAAATTACCATAAAAAGAAAAAAGAAAAGAAAAGAAAAGGAAAGAAACCAAATTCCAGTCAAACATGCAAAATTAGAGTGCTTCCAGAAAAAATTGTATTATAAAATTGATTAGATAATGAGACTTAAGAACTACACTAAGTATTAGGGACTTCATAGAGCTTGTTGCAATAAATCTTGAGAACCTTACTGTTGACTTCTCGTTGAAAAGTGGCGCAACTCAGCCAAAAATTCAGCATCGTTTTTGCAAATAATGTCATACAAATCGTCTACCAAACATCCCCTTGAAGACATGACTAGCCTTCTTAAATCAGATGCCTCTCTATGGCCAATAATGCCATTGAGAACCAAGGAATCTATTCTAAGAAGCAACTCTGAGCTCATTGTGAGTTTATCTGTTCATTTTCAAGTGCAAGAAGAATGGTAAAAGTTCAGAGTTTGCAGTGTGTATCTAAACTGCTAAAAAACAAAAAGTTACTGAAACATAAAAGACAGTAAGGGAACCATTTGAAACATTTGGCCTAGCTTTCTGCAAATTACATGAATATGTACTGCTCACCTAAACTATTTGAAAAAACAACTTATTATGAAAAGATTAAGAAAAAAGTTTAGCAATCTTTATCCATTGTATTCTGTAATGCATGTAGAACTTGTGGTTTATCATGTCAATTAGAACTAGCCACTTGATAACATTGTAATACAAGGAGAAGACCAAGCTCTCTACAGAACTAACTTTGAAACTTCAAAGAATACAAGTGAAGAACCTCTTTTAACAATCGTATTCATCTCCAATAGCTCTAACCGAGCAAGCATTGAATCCCTCTCCTTCTTTATCCTTTCAAGCTCCTCCATTGCCAGTAGGCGCTGTTTGTTTAAGTGCAGAATATCTATATGGCAGTCATTCAATTCAACACACCACCCCATAAATAAAAATCTTCATGAAACACATAGACAATCAGATGCATGTACAGAAAAGTAGGTCAAACTTACTTTTTTGAGCTTCATTAAATAGTTGCAAGATGTCATTATGCTTCTCCTCTTTCTCAGTATAAATGGATTTCAAACCTTCCTGCAGTATCAAGAGAAAAGAGAGGTAACTGCTCAAGCCTCAAAACATGTCAAAACTGAAATCCTTGTTCGCAAACCCCATCAAAAACCAAAAGAACAAAGAGAAAATTTGGAAACAAAAACAGGGTACCTGATGCACCTTCACATCACTAGGGCTTCTAGACCTGAATTAGTTGACAAATTATGTGGTAATTATGTGATTCACATTAAAGTATTTCTCCATAGCACACTGTATGTATAAAATATATAGATGTCACTTACTCCCTCCGGACAGGAGCTCCAGATAAACTATTGCTCTCTCCAACGTTCCTGAACCATAGTTTTTCCAAATCAAACATCAGATCAAACGCTTGAGTTGCTTAATTTATTCTAGAAAAATTAATAACAATGAAAAGATGAATATAATTTGATCTACTGCCAAAAGCAATGCGCTCAGTCTCTTTACAATCCACAAGGAAAAAAACGCAGAAACCACCTTTCCAAAGCATATACAACAAAAAACCCCATTAACTCCCATATATTGACACATTCGAAAAGGCGATGAATCGAGTAATTTTCTTGCATAGCACAAATCAAGTAATTTAAAACTTTGCTACCAAATTTGACACCCGAAACCGATTCAATTCATAGGTAGCTGGTGAAACTTACTGGAACACCATTTATTAACAATGCCGGACAGAGTATCTTGGAAGTGTTACTAACTAAAGCTGCTTAAACTCACCCTAAGATAACATTTGTATAGCGAGAGAGAATAGCGTGAATTGGGCGAGTAAAACTGTTGTTAGAACCTGGAGCAGTTAATAATCTGCAGCGACTTCGTAGGCTTGAAGTTTTTCTTGGTTATGTGAGTGAAGAAGGGAAGCCTTGGAGGCGTAGAAGCTACAAGAATTTCCATGTCTGCACGTGTGACGTTTGGCCGAGGAGGATGAGTTGGAGTCGAGTTCTTACTTCTTACAATTTATTATTTATTTATTAACTAATCATTCCACTGTCCACATAATGAAAAAACTTAAAAATATAACTTTATTTGCTTTACAGAACGCGACTTTGGCAAACGACGTCATTATCAGCAAGTCCGGATCTAATGTGGGATCTGTCCGGTTAATTTTTTTTCTTTTATTTTTTGTTTTCTGAAACGATATGATAAATTATCAAGTGAAAATACAGAGTTCGGGGGCCAACTGGCAAAACAGAGAAAGAAACACTGTCTAAGAAAATTTCCGATTGTATCTTGTTCATGTAAGAAATTGTGTCTCTAATAATTAATGTTAAAAATAATTTAATTTGACATGTGTAAAAATATAATTAGTTGAAAAAAGAATGAATAAATAATATAATACATAATAGAAGTTGTTTAGAAATACTTCTACAATTAGAAAGACTTCTAGAACCTTTTAGGCCACATAGATTTTTTTGTGCCATGTGGCAACAAAATGAGACAATCTAAATACCATTAGAGCAACCACAATGCTTTGGGTCTCTTCCAAAAAATTCACATGTCATGTAGGAAATAGACTTAGTTTATTAAAAAGTATTTCACAATGCAATTAAAAATGAACTTGGTCTAACTTATGTGGCAATAGAAAAAAAGAGACCAAGTCCACTCTTAGGTCTATTTTAGACCCAAGTGTGAACCTAACAATCAGCAATTAATACACATATTTATTAATGCATGTTGTTATTGGTTGATATGTGTTGTAGACCTAGTGTTTTATTTTTGCATTGGAAAGCTCTTTGGTTTTTTTTACTTAGGTTTGTCCATGTCATTCATGACATAAGTCCAATTATATGCCACATATACAAAAAGAAACCCAAAGCATTGTGGGTGCTCTTAGAGATGCTCTAAATAGCAAAAGAAGTTTGTAGTCGTCCCCGACAAAGCCAGAGGCTCTTAGCCCAGGATAAGAACCAAACTCCACAACCAAACTACCTAAAGATAGCAAAACAACAGAATTAGCAAACCACTTTACCGAAAGGACCTAGTCTGTTAACAAAAGACTAAAATCAAAAAAACAAAGCAAAGTATAAAAAACACACAAAAAATGAAAGAAAAGAGAGAATACAAAGACAAGCTATAATATAAATTAATTAAAATAATAAATTATTTCTAATTAAACAAAACTTATCTATCAAGCTCATTATATAATATGAAATACAAGCTATGAATTTAAATATAAATAATAATAAAATATTTTACGAATTATTTGAAACTTAAAATCAAAAGCTTTATTTTTAAAAAATTTAAGCATGATTTTATTGTCATTCATGTAGAGTACTGTATCGTCTGTTGGTGATAATGCAAAGTCTTCTGATCTTACGCCAATTTCAAGGAAGCGCCTTGCTATTGATTTTAACGATGAGGTTATTATTGAAGGAGTGGCTCATTCCCAGCAGTCCTGCACGGCTAAAAATGCAAAAGTGAAGATTGAGAAATGAGTTTTTGATTGGCGTAGAAAATGCAATAGAAACTGCTCATCTATATAAATGCCGTCTATACACTAATTATTTGCTATCGTTATCTGCATATTTAGTTGTTCTACAATACTGCATATTTATGGATTATATTATCTTTAGTTCTAAATGGTGTTATTGGTCAAAGATTTGATTCACATTTTAATTGCTTATTGAACTTCAATAATTCAAGCAAGATGTTGTGTTTATTGTGTTATAAGCTTATTGGTCAAAGATGTTTATTGAACTTCAATAATACAAAGAGTTCCAGAACAGAGCTCAAACATACAAGTGCATAAAACATTATATATGCCAAAATACAAGTATATCATCAGCTTGAGCATAGCAGTGCCAAACACTTAAATATAAAAATGGGATTGCCTATAGTAGAAAATTGTGATTATCAATTAGCAATTTTGCTTTACTGCCACAAATGCTTATTGTTTTAAAAATTACAGAGCTTTATCATTCCTCTCACAATTTTTTGTATCTTTAACAAACACATCAATCTTACCTAATATTTAATCCAACTGAAACAAATAACAAAGGTATTAGACATGTACTCTTTCATAAGTGCATCTAATACATTAAACACTGTACCACTCATGTATTTTAAATATTATGGAAATAAATCTTTTTGTATATTTAAAAATTCATTAAAGATAATATATTTAAAATAATTTGTAAAGAAATATTTTTGTATATTGTTTTTACTTCATCGTATATCAACTTACAATCCAAAAAAAGTATTTAACTTATAATTTTATTGCATGAGTTTATTCCTCTAATTTTTTTTATTTTTGCTTTCCAATGTTACTTTCCGAAACAGAATTATCTGTAACTATTTCATTTAAGTTGGAACCATTTCTATTTACATTTCTAATTTAATTTACCAAATTGACTCCTATATGTAAAAGAGACAATCTATTCTTTTTTCCTTAATTTATCAATTATTTATGTCAATAAGCATTATGTTTAAATGTGGTCTAAAGCGTGCAATCTTTTCTTCGGATATTCGTAATAAGTGCAAATTTCAAGTGAATTATGGAAAACCTTCCCCTTAGGCCCCGGCTCACATCAACTCCACAGTGTGATATCTATATATATATATAATAAGAATTACTATTTATCAAAATTAGTAAGCAAAAAAATCTGGCAATATTAATTGCATACCATTTCAGACAAGTTTTGTTTTTATCAATCACGGATAGTTAGTTTTGATAACCAAATTGCTCAATTTTGGTACAAATAATGCTTTTAAAAATTTGAGTTTTATTTCAATACCAATCCTTTTTAAAATTAATTGATATTAACATTCATTATTTGGGCAAAAAAACTTGCAAGTTCTTAACCCATAATAATTGTGTAAAATTCATCAAAATCAATGATAACACATAATTAATTGTCAGATTTGTGTAGCCGAGATGAGTTTTAAAAGAAAAAAATCATTTGGATGCCAAAAAATTTTGTGTAATAACATGATTTTGCCGATAAAAAAATAACAAATCTATCGACACACACTCAAATTCTAAGAGTTCTTTTGACTAATGTAAACATCCAAAAAATCCAAACATAAAAGTACAAAAATCGAACATAAAAATCTTAAAATTAAAAACTCCACATTTCTTTTTCGGTCTAAACAACTAAAATTAACAAAATCTACCGGCGCACACTCAGATTCGAAGGATTCTTTTGATTAATTGAAAAAACCAAAAAATTCAAACATAAAACTACAAAAATTGAAAATGAAAACCCTCAAATTAAACAATCCATATTTTGTTTCGTGCAAAACACTTAAAACTAATTTAAAGCATCGATTAAATGAAAACTAAAAAAGAATATGTATTTATAAGATCCTCAGTGTTAGAACGGAAAGCAAGATCGATGAAAAAAGACGAATAAAGAAACTGGAAGCAGCGAAATATGAAGGAAGAAATGAAGCCTTTGGTCCGATAATTTCACTATTTATACTATGTTCAGTGTAATCTAAACCGTCGATTTGCGTTGACTAATATGGATCATTGGATTTTTTTTTTTTTCTTTTGGGCCAATATGAACTTTCAAAGCTAACATTGTAAATTGGACCGATATGAACTTTTTGAAACTCACATTTTTCAAAAACATTCCTATTGTACAAGCCCAACATAATTAATATAAATAATTACACGTATCTTATAATAAGTATTTGTTAGGTTTAATTATAATCAATGATCAGTGCTTTATTATATAATTTAAATTTAAATACAAAATTGCCTTTTAAAAATGACGGAAATAATAAAGCCCCGTGCATCGCACGGGTACTGTACTAGTATTGCGTAAACGCGATTCTCGTGGCTATCTTTTTCAGGTTTGCTTTTCTTGACGGCTAAATTTGTTCACATCAAATGTAATATGGATCTGTTGAACGTTCATAGTTAGATAATCTTAAAGAATATATTAATCCCATTTGTCTTTAACACAACTTCTTTTTCTTATTTTAATATTTGCAATTTGTTATGTTTTATTTTTCTTCTCCTATTGTTATTATCATCCCAAAAATTATCACTTTTATATGTGAGCTCTGTGTTATTCTTTTTATCCTTTTGGGCTCTTGAATTGTCTTTTTGTGCATATGAATCTCGAACTCGGTACCTTGTAAATTAGGCATTTATATAGTTGTTTTTTAGGAGAAATTGAATATTTTTTCTTGCTTCAATTTACTGAAAATAATGTTTTTGAATCATATGTACTAGTACAATACCCGTGTATTACACGGGTGTTGAACTAGAAAACTTTTGTAAAATTTTTTATTCTTTTAAAAACTAAAATAATTTAATTTTATATAAAACATTACTTTGGGTTTTAATTAAATTGTCAAATTATATTTTTCTAATCATAATAATTAAACACACGTACATTAAATGAAAATGTCAATCTTTGTTGAATTTTTTTACTTATATCTTATAAAAATATCGATATCATTTACTATTACATAGGTACAAAAATGTATATCTTAAATAAATAGAAATAATATGGTGATATATATATATTATATATATATATATGCATAAGTGTAAAATATGTTTATTTAATATAAAAAAAATAAATTAATTTTTTTACTTAATTAGATGCATAAAATATTAGCTGCTCATTAAGGAAGAACAGGAGGAGCAATAGTCCGAGTATTATACGATCCGCAATGACTGCATTTCTGACCAATTATGTGGAAATAAACTTCTGTAGTATCATTGCAGTCGTTGCAAAGAATCCACATCTGAAGAAAAGAAAAAAAAAAAAGGAACACCAGAAAAATGGTTTTACATTNATATTTAACAAAAATCAAAACCTATTACAAACTGCAGCTATTGACTAAGATCAACCTTGTACGTGATTGTAAATCACATGAAAACATTTGAAATGAAATTTTGAGGAATACATTTAGTTTTTTTTTTCCTTGAAATATTTTACCTGAGTAATCCTGAATAACTACGATACAAACCAATGATCAAAAGACACAACATAAAAAGTATTGTCATTGAAGCAAAAACTTAGCCAATAACTAGCTAGCACAATATTTCCAATAAATATGAAAAGAGTCGGAAATACTCCAAACTACCTCTTAGTCGCCTATTTATCACTAATCTTTTTTTATCTTTACAGTGTGGCCTAAGTAGCTAAATACATTGGAATTGTTGAAGTTGAAAGTAAAATGACCTTCCACGAACATTTTCAAATCCCAAATACAGAGTGATAGAAATTTAAGCTCCTGGATTTGTACATCAAGATCTTGCATCATAGGCTAATAATAAGATCTACGATTTTGCTATGGAGCCAACAGTTGGCTCCATAGTGGAGCCAACCTTCTATATACATCAAATAAACCTACCATATTAATAGTGTTTTTTAAGTAATCAGAGAATATGGTAAGTTTATTTGATGTATATAGAAGGTTGGCTCCACTATGGAGTCAACTGTTGGCTCTATAGCAAAACAAATAAGATCTATGTCTGATTTAAAATAACAAAAGCACAGGCTAACAACAATACTCTTCCCACATGTGTTACATACTTTATAGAAATTCAAGTGCGCTCAATAAAATAAAAAATACAGGAAAACCAACACAAATATGTTAAATTTCATGATAAATTACCAATGAAATTCATCACCTATTATATAAAAAACTTTATATCTTCTACACTAATAAACGACAGCAAAATGACCAGAAAAACATATCCATCCACATACATAATATGCTTATTTATATACAGGTTACATAAATACAATGACAAAAGATGTAATTAAGAAGTCGTAGGCAAATAAACAGACAAAGGCAAAATAAGATACCTCCAAAGAGTGCATATGTTGAAATATCGAAGCAGCATACCCAACTTTTTGCGGCTTGTCACATTCCTTCATAAGCCTCCAAGCCCAAATTGTTTCCATTTCCCATCCTCTTGGAAACGGATTCTGGGCCGCAAACCCATGTTTTCCCCATATCCGAATTCGGGCTCGACCCGGACACAGTGGATAAGGTGTTGGTGAGATCACCTAGCACGACACGCTTCTTATTTGCCTTCAATTTACCTTCTGCGAATTGATTGGGCCGTTTGCGAGGTGCTTCATTTTCCATTGGAATTATTCGGTTTTCTCGGTCAGCCATTGAAGGTCCTCCCTTTCACAGAGCTCGCGAATGTTTGAGTTTAATTAGTTGAATGCAGCCAAGAATCGGTAGATTCCAAAGAAAATAGAATGCATCCCAAAAATCAGCAGATTCCACAAAAATCAGAAAAAGGTTTTATACGGATTTATGCCTAAACCCAAAGCAATTTGTAGATTGAATTTTTTTTTCTTATTACAGAAGTAATTAAGTCTTTTAGGTGAGCAACTATGCAATAATCAAAATAGAGGCAATAATAAAACATCCATAAACTACACCAACCAATTGGCAATTGCAATTTGAACATCAAAACAAAAAATTTTATAAAAAAAAAAACAATAAATTTACCCTGACGAACTGCACCGAAGTTTACCCTCCCGTCGCCACCTAAGGCGACCCTGACGATCATACTCTGGTACTCCTCCGGCGTCTTCACGTACTTCAGCCCCAGCACCGCCAGCAGAGGCAGATCCAGGGATTTGAAAACAAAACACTCTGTTGCTGAACAGAGGCATAGGAACAGAATTAATGAGAGGTGAAATTTTCCCTCTGCGAACAGCAAAATTTATCACACCAAAAAATTCCACAAATTAAAAAAAAAAAGACTAAAAAAAACCATTTTTTTAATTTAAAAAATAATGAAAAGGAAAAGAAAAAAAGTGCACCTGTCGGGAGGATATTTGATGGTGGGGCCTCAATCTTGAGACCAATTTTCTCATTAGCATGTTCATCTTGATGTTGTTCTCCAGATTTCATCACTTTTCTTTCCTTTTTCTTACCTCAGTTCATCCGCCATGATGAACCCTCCCTGTCCCGATCGAAAACCCTACACATCCTGCACGTCCTCTTCACCGCCGCCCCCCTCGTCGCCTCTGCCGTCTTTAATTGCTTTTTTCATTGTAGTTCTTTTTCTTTTTTTTTTAATAATGAATTTAAAGATATTCTAAAATATAGCAAATTTTTTTTTATTACAATTAGGAATTTTACTAAATATAAACTCTCAATCTATGGTGTTAATCAACGTTTAAGTCTAAAAAATTAGGAATTTTTACCTCTTTTAATCAACGTTTAAGTCTAAAAAACAATAGAGTTATTATAAGTTTTCTTTCTACATCTTTTAAAACATTAAATATGAGCATGTTAGGGCTAGCTTGTAAAATAATTAATATATTATCTCACTAAAACATTTATACTAATAAAAATTTAATTTTAGCATATAAATTTATCCCTTGATATAAGAGAAAGTAACAGTTTTACTTATTGTTGTTCACCATATAATATTTAATTATTATTTTATTATATAATAAAAAAGAAATATTGTTAAATAGTGTAGTAGAATTGTTATAAAATTATATGATTTTTTTTTTCAATATGGATTTAATATTTTTTTATGATTTGATAATATAAACAAATCTATACTTAACTTTGACAAATAAAACAAATAAATACTTTAGTAAGTATTTAATGTATATACTAAATAGGAATATATTTGGTATAATTAAATACCAAATATAATCAAATAAGTCAAAATGTACATTTTTATTTGGTATTTGATTTTTTTTATTATTAAAATATTTTTATTATACTTACCTTTTTAAAATAAAATAAATAAATCAATCAATTAAATAAATAAAATATTATAATACCAAAATAGTAATGGCATTTAATGCAGTTGACTTTTCTGGATAGTAAATGTAGTAAATAGAATCTCCTTTTATATAAATATAGATTGTATAATACGGAAATAGTAATGCAATAAATGTTGTTGACTTTTCTTTATACTAAATCTGGTAAATGGTATACCTTTTAATATAAGTATAGATTTATGATATGCTTAATTAATAATTTAAGTGTACATTAGTAGCTGGTGCGCCATTTACATTTTTTCTTTTAATTGTATGCAGATGAAACACAAGTACATCAAACACAAACTCCATTATCAAATATTACAAACAATCTTCAAGGTGTATTTTCATTTTGTATTACCATTTCAATTTACATCAACTTTTGTTTAGTCAATCAATTGCATTGGTATATTTATAATTAGATAATCCCATAACATTTCATATTCACCAGGTGAAAATAGAACCTTAACTAACATCACAGATGGCAAGCGTCTAATGCATGATAAGAAGTTACTCGCTTCTATTGCTCGAACTCTATATGTTGGAGATGACGATGATGCTGGATCATCAACGGTGTCCGCACTCGGTAATTTTTTTAATGCTAATATAAATTTCCATGTCAACTTCTTAAAAGTACTTAGCATACATAGACGTGATTTATATTTATTTTCAGTGATGTTTAAATATGTAAACATTTTTAATGAAATTATGAAAAAAAAATGTTCATTTTTGCATGCATCTACATTTTTCATTTAAAGATGTCCTCAATCGCAATTTTTGTTTTTAAATGTATTTGTTTTAAAGTATGTCCGTACTCGGTAACTCTTATTTTGCAAACTCGGAAATCACTATTTTTAATATATTTTTTTAGTTTTGTAAGGTTATATGGACCATGGAGACCCAACGTTTAAATGTCAGTTTTGTGGTGCAAAATTGTGGTATGACGAACGTGCCACAAAAAGTGGTAAATCAAACAATTCGTTGTTTTCTATTTGTTGTGGAAAGGGGAAGGTGCAACTTCCACTGCTCTGGCCAGCACCTCAAACGTTGAAAAACCTTCTCTTATCTCAAGATCAAAGGAGTCATAAGTTCTTGGATAATATTCGTGCATATAATAGCATCTTCAGCTTCACATCAATCGGAGGACATGTCGATAAATCTATCAACAAAGGCAATGCACCTTATGTTTTCAAATTGAAGGGGGCCAACTACCATAAAATTGGAAGTTTGTTACCTGTATCTGGAGCTGCTCAAAAATTTCCTCAACTGTACATTTTCGATACGGAGAATGAAATCGACAACAGAATCAATGCTATGAGGTACATAATTATATTTATTTCATACACCTAATATATTATACAATATTAACATTTCCAGATTAATATTAATTCATTTCAATTTTCAAAATCACCAGCTCTCGATCGAGCAATACTCAAAGTAATCTTGATGCTGGAGTTATCAACGATATAATGAGGATCCTTGATGAAAATAATCCATTGGTGAAGTCGTACAGAATGGTGAGAGAGAGTTTTCAATCTGGTGTTGTTGATGAGAAAGTAAAATTAAGGCTAATTGGAGGAAGAGAATCAGATGGCCGAATGTACAATCTTCCTACCGCACATGAGGTAGCCGCTCTTATTGTTGGTGATACTGATGATACTTTTGATAAAAGAGATATCATTATTGAAACGTGTTCTGGTGGTTTGAAAAGAATAAGCGAGTTGCATCCATCATATCTTCCTCTACAGTATCCATTGTTGTTTCCGTATGGTGAAGATGGCTTCAGAGTTGGGATTAAACATAGTGATGCATCGTTGATGAGGACAAAAAAAAGGGATAAATTAACTCTCCGAGAGTTCTTTGCATTTCGCATTCAAGAAAGAGATTGCGAATGGAGCACTATTCTACGTGGGCGGCGTTTATTTCAGCAATTCTTGGTGGATGGTTACACCATGGTTGAGTCTCAAAGACTTTATTTTATTCGCCGCAATCAGCCTACTATGAGATCAGAAAAGTTTAAAAACCTTCATGCTGCAGTATCGCGTGGTGAAACAGATCCATCTACCATTGGCCAAAGAACTTTTATGCCAAAATCTTTCACAGGAGGAAATAGATACATGAGTCAGAATTATCAAGATGCTATGGCACTTTGCAAGTGGTACGGCTATCCTGACTTATTCATTACAATGACTTGCAATCCCAAGTGGCCTGAAATAATGAGATATCTCAACGATCGGGGTTTGAGGCCTGAAGATAGACCAGACATTGTTTGTCGAGTCTTCAAGGTCAAACTAGATCAATTAATTAAGGACATTAAAGACAATGAAAAACTCGTGCAGGTATTTACATCTTTATTATTTTCTTCCATTTAATTTTTTAATAAATTATCGTTTATATGTCTAAAATAAACCTTTTATACTTACATTTTTGTAAAAGTACGAATAATAAGTATTTTCCTTGTAAATTGACACACTTGCCTTTACTTCCAGATTTTTCAATAAACATGAATAATTGATAACATCTAAAAATCATTTGTAGACTTCCAAAAATCCACTTTGAATTCAATACATTGTTTATGTATTTTAAAATATAATTTAGGGAATTTTGTAGATTCATTATGGAATTCAATATATTGTTTAAAGGTTGCAGAAAACACTATAAATCATTTTAGAATAGTTTTAATTTTTTATGGAACTCTAAAATTGGTGTCAATGAAAAAGTGTGGTGAGGGTTTTTTCATGATGGAAAAAAATATTTTTTGCCAAAAAGTGACTATATTTATCTTTTACTAATCTACACAACTATTTTTCAGCATTTTGTTTTTCAGCATTTTATTATTCTTCAGCACTTTATTTTTCAATATTTTGATATATCCACTTTTATATATGTGTATATATATAATTGCAGTTGTATATACGGTGGAGTTTCAAAAACGTGGTTTACCACATGCTCACATTCTGGTATTCCTTCAACGCAATTGTAAGATACTAACGCCGGAAGATGTTGATAAAATTATTTCTGTTGAGATTCCTGATAAAATTTTGCAGCCGAAGTTGTATGAATTGGTATGCAATCACATGATCCATGGTCCTTGCGTATCTGACGGAATCGATCGGGTTTGCATGAAAAATGGAAAATGTACGAAGCGTTTCCCCAAGAAGTTTGCTAATCGGACTACTGTGGATGATGATGGTTTTCCAATGTATAAAAGAAGAAACAATGGATTATCGGTTACTAAAAATGGGATTGATTTTGATAATGGAAATGTCGTACCGCACAGTCCTGCTTTACTGAAAAGATACGAAGCTCACATCAATGTCGAATGGTGCAACCAATTTAGATCGATCAAATATCTTTTCAAGTATATAAATAAAGGCAATGATCGTGTGACTGCATCTATCGATCAATCTACTGGTACTGCTGGTGCTTCGATTGAGGTTGATGAAATTAAAAATTTCTACAACTGTCGTTACATATCTCCGTGTGAGGCTGTGTGGCGTATCTTCGAATTTGACATTCACTACAAAAACCCGTCTGTTCAAAGACTGAGTTTTCATTTACTTGGTGAGCATAATGTGCCATTTGATGAATCAATTCCCATTGATGAAGTTTTGGAAGATGAAAAAAGTGAGAAGTCAATGTTCTTAGCTTGGTTTGAATGCAACCAAAAGTACCCAGAAGCAAGAACATTAACTTATGTTGAGTTTCCTACGAAGTTTACGTGGCACAGAGAACGGCATTTCTGGTCCCCTCGCATTAAAAATGTATGTGTAGGAAGATTGGATTACGTACCACCTGGTGCAGGAGAAATGCATTATTTGTCTCTCATGCTTCACCAAGCCCGAGGTCCATTGTGCCATGAAGATATACGAACCATTAACAAAATCATTTATCCCACTTTTAAGGATGCGTACTATTCGTTGGGCCTATTGGATGATGATAAGGAATATGTTGATGGTATTGTGGAGGCCAGTTTTTGGGCTTCTCCATTTTATCTTAGGAAACTCTTTGCATCCTTATTAATTTCTTATAGTTTATCCAGACCTGAGTATGTATGGGAAAACACTTGGAAAGTTATGGCCGACGACATTCTTTACAGACAACACACATTACTTAGAATTCAAGGTGATGCATTCTTTACTTTCATTATAATTTTTAATTGGTAATCTTCCTTTTTAATTAAATAATATATATATATTACTTTATTATATATATGTATATATATATATTAATATATATATATATTAATTTCTTTTATAATGCGTGTACATGTAAGAATTTCTTACATGTACATAAAACTAATACACATTTGATTTCATATTGTTAAAAAAATACAGAGGTACATTACAACTAATAATCAGACTTTAATTACTTGTCCTTAAAGAAGCAAATTTCCAATACTTACAGTTTCTCTGTGTAAGTCAAATTTCCAAGAAACGGTGGGATTACTCCACTCAACATGTTGAAGCTTAGATCTCCGCAAATTTGATTGCATGTTTTATTTCTTCCTACCGCACATGTACTTGTATTTCTTTTATAATGCATTAATATACATATATATATATATATTAATTTATTAGAAATGTGATTTTATCAATATCCAAGTTTTTGTTATGTAAGAATTAGTCTTATATCTATATTGACATTAAGTGTTTCATTTATTGATTTGATGCAGACTTGCGACTTAGTGAGGATCAGTTGCATAATTTTGCGTTAGTGGAAGTAGAGAAGTTAGTCCAATCCAATGAAAAATCTCTACGAAATTATATCGGTATGCCTCAGCCTGATGATTCGTTGTTCAATTAAGGAAATAATAAACTTATCCAACAGGAGCTTTTATATGATAAAACACAACTAGAAGTCGAGCACATTCAACTTTGTTCTTCATTGACTAATGAACAAAGGGGAGTTTACACAAAAATTTTAGATGCTGTCACAAATAATGTTGGCGGGGTTTTCTTTGTGTACGGATACGGTGGAACAGGCAAGACCTTCATTTGGAGAACGTTATCTGCTGCACTGCGAAGCAAAGGTGAAATTGTTGTTAATGTTGCTTCAAGCGGAGTTGCTTCGCTATTACTTCCCGGAGGTCGTACCGCTCATTCTCGCTTTGGAATTCCTATCAACATCAGTGAGAAATCTATGTGCTCATTTACTCCAGATTCTGAGCTAGCATCTCTTCTGCAAAAGACAAAATTGATCATATGGGATGAAGCACCGATTATGAACAAATATTGCTTTGAACATTAGATCGAAGCTTAAAACATACGTGTTTGGATCCTTCGAAAAAAAGTTTACCTTTTGGAGGAAAGGTTATTTTTTTGTGGTGAAGATTTTAGATAGATTCTTCTTGTCGTACCGCAAGGGAGTCGAGAGGATATTGTGTATGCCTCCATCAATTCGTCTAAACTCTGGGAGCATTGCAAAGTACTCAGACTGACAAAAAACATGAGACTAAATGTTGGACAGTCAGAATCTCATGCCACTGCCGAGGAAATTAAAGAGTTCTCTGATTGGATCATAAAAATTGGAGATGGTCAAATTGGTGTTGAAGTTGATGGAGAAATGTTTGTCGATATTCCTCAGGACATACTAATACACTGTGCAGATGATCATCTTACAGCTATTGGGTAAAGTACATATCCTTCATTACTGAGCAATTTTTATGATCCATCATTCTTCGAAGGGAGGGCTATACTTGCACCGACGAATAATATTGTTGAATCTATTAATGATTTTATTATCTCAATGATCCTCGGTGAAGAACGTACTTATCTTAGCTCTGACAGCATATGTAAGAGCTTCGTTGGTTCAAACAACCAGTATCCAGTGTACACAACAGACTTTCTGAATGGAATCAAGTGCTCTGGCATTCCAAATCATATCATGAAATTAAAGGTTCGTGTACATGTTATGTTGATTCGAAACATGGATCAATCTTCTGACTTATATAATGGCACCAGGTTGGTCATCACTCAACTTGGTGATCGCGTTATTGAAGCGAAGATTTTATCTGGGGGTAACATTGGTAGTAAAGTTCTTATTCCACGAATGTCGTTGAGTCTGTCTGATGCTAGATTGTCATTCAAATTCCAACGAAGACATTTTCCTCTCTTGGTGTGCTTTGCGATGACCATTAGCAAGAGTCAGGGACAAACATCGTCTAACGTTGGGTTGTAAATTCTTTGTTGCGACAATAATGGGAATATTATAAATCAAACTAATAACATTGTATACTGAGAAGTTTTTCAAAATTTGAAATAATATTACAATTTTTGTTTTTATTTTATTATTTATTTTTTATCTTTATTTTTTTATATTTTTATGTAAATTATTGTAGTGCTACCTTTTGTGAAACATAATTTGTTTTCATAACCCGTGTATTACACGGGTGTTGTACTAGTATAATATGAACTACAAGCTATGAATTTAAATATAAACTAGTACAGAGCCCGTGCGATGCACGGGGCGCACAATTTTAAGGCTATTTATGCAGGCTTATAATTATATACATGAATAAAGAAAAATATACGGGATATATATAGTACGTGACCCGTGCGAAGCACGGGATATATTTATTTAGAGAATATTATATTATAAGATGCAATATTCAGTAAAAGTTTATAATACACAAGAAAATTGTACAATGTTCAATAAAAGTTTTATAATATTCAAGTGGAGTTTTAAAGTCTCTTGTACATTAAGACTACTGACAAAATAATATTTTAATCAATGAGTTTCCTTTCCGCCAAATTGTGAATGTGATTTGAGGAGTACAACAAATTGATATATAGCTGACTTGCTTTTTTCATTGTAGTTTTTTTTCTTTTTTTTTTATAATGATTTTAAAGATATTTTAAAATATAGCAAAAATTAATTTTTTTATTACAATTAGGAATTTTACTAAATGTAGACTCTCAATCTATGGTGTTAATCAACGTTTAAGTCTAAAAAACAATAGAGTTATTATAAGTTTTTTTCTACATCTTTTAAAACATTAAATATGAGCATCTTAGGGCTATCTTGTAAAATAATTAATATATTATCTCACTAAAATATTTATACTAATAAAAATTTAATTTTAGCATATAAATTTATCCCTTGATATAGAGAAAGTAACAGTTTTACTTATTGTTATTCACCATATAATATTTAATAATTATTTTATTATATAATAAAAAAGGAATATTGTTAAATAGTGTAGTAGAATTGTTATAAAATTATATGATTTTTTTCTTACAATATGGATTTAATATTTTTTTATGATTTGATAATATAAACAAATCAATACTTAACTTTGACAAATAAAACAAATAAACATTGTAGTAAGTATTTAATGTATATACTAAATATGAATATATTTGGTATAATCAAATACCAAATATAATCAAATAAGTCAAAGTGTACATTTTTATTTGGTATTTGATTTTTTTATTATTAAAATCTTTTTATTATACTTACGTTTTTAAAATAAAACAAATAAATAAATCAATTAAATAAATAAAACATTATAATACCAAAATTGTAATGGCATTTAATGCAGTTGACTTTTCTGGATAGTAAATGTAGTAAATATCCTTTTATATAAGTATAGATATGATATTATATTATGTTGCTCAAAATAGTAATGCATTTATTGCATTGACTTTTCAACTTACTAAATTTCATAAATGGTACACCTTATTATATAAGTATAGATTTGATTATTTTTTAAATAATAACTATTTCTCTCCAAAAAAATTAGTACAGAGCCCGTGCGATGCACGGGTTACACAATTTTATGGCTATTTATCCAGGTTTATAATTATATACATGAATAAAGAAAAATTTACGGGATATATATAGTACGTGACCTGTGCGAAGCACGGGATATATTTATTTGGAGAATATTATATTATAAGATGCAATATTCAATAAAAGTTTATAATACGCAAGAAAATTGTACAATGTTCAATAAAAGTTTCATAATATTCAAGTGGAGTCTTAAAGTCTTTTGTACATTAAGACTACTGACAAAATAATATTTTAATCAATGAGTTTCCTTTCCTTGTAGCCAATTGTGAATGTAATTTGAGGAGTACAACAAATCGATATATAACTTACTTGCTTTTTTCATTGTAGTATTTTTTTTTTTATAATGAATTTAAAGACATTCTAAAAAATAGCAAAAATTAATTTTTTTATTACAATTAGAAATTTTACTAAATATAGACTCTCAATCTATGGTGTTAATCAACGTTTAAGTCTAAAAAACAATAGAATTATTATAAGTTTTTTTTACATCTTTTAAAACATTAAATATGAGCATGTTAGGGCTAGCTTGTAAAATAATTAATATATTATCTCACTAAAACATTTATACTAATAAAAATTCAATTTTAGCATATAAATTTATCCCTTGATATAAGATAAAGGAACAGTTTTACTTATTGTTGTTCACCATATAATATTTAATTATTATTTTATTATATAATAAAAAAGAAATATTGTTAAATAGTGTAGTAGAATTTTTATAAAATTATATGATTTTTTTTACAATATAGATTTAATATTTTTTTATGATTTGATAATATAAACAAATCTATACTTAACTTTGACAAATAAAACAAATAAATACTTTAGTAAGTATTTAATGTATATACTAAATAAAAATATATTTGGTATAATCAAATACCAACTATAATCAAATAAGTCAAAGTGTACATTTTTATTTGATATTTGATTTTTTTATTATTAAAATATTTTTATTATACTTACCTTTTTAAAATAAAACAAATAAATAAATCAATTAAATAAATAAAATATTATAATACCAAAATAGTAATGGTATTTAATGCAGTTGACTTTTCTGGATAATAAATGTAGTAAATAGAATCTCCTTTTATATAAGTATAGATATAATATTATATTATATTGCTCAAAATAGTAATGCATTTATTGCATTGACTTTTCAACTTACTAAATTTCATAAATGGTACACCTTATTATATAAGTATAGATAATAATAAAATATTTTACGAATTATTTGAAACTTAAAATCAAAAGCTTTATTTTTAAAAAATTTAAGCATGATTTTTTATATTAGCCACGGATACGAGTGTTGTACTCACTAGTTTGATATGAAGCCTGTTTAGAATTTCAGATATATGTAACTATTTAATTAACAATTTAACATAGAATTGGGAAAGGTCATCCGCAAAATTACGGCAAGTAGTACCTCTGTAATAACTGGTACAGGCTTAGGAAAGCCTCGCTCGAACTCGGCGGCCGACGGCCGGGAACGGCACAATTTAGCTGCTGAATCTATTGCTTATTTTGATTTCTTGAGCTGCTTTGTTATCCGTCTTGATTGGGTCAATTAATATACTGTCCTTCCATGGAGATGGATTACTGGAACAAGCTTGTCCTGGCCCCAATGGTTCGAGTCGTGAGTATCTAACTGCTTTATTGTTTGTTTTCTTATCCTCATACTGTGTAGTTATCGATGATTGTTGCTGATTTTAGACTAGCTGGATTTGGCAGCATTTTTTTTTTTTTCGTTTTTTCCGTTGATAGCTTGAGCTTATTTTTTGAAATCTAGGGTACGTTGCCGTTTAGGATGCTAGCTGCTGAATATGGGGCTGACATCACATACGGGGAAGAGATTATTGATCACAAGCTCCTCAAATGCGATCGGAAAATCAATGGTGCTCAAGTGTTATAGTGCGGATTGTTTCTGTTGCTTTTATTTTATGTGGGATTTAATATGTTTTCAGCTTTTAAACAGATTATTCTTACCTCAAGCCAGCCAATAGATGGCTTTTCTTTGTATCTTCTCATATCTTTGGTACTTGTGTGACTTTTACTTCTATTAGATGTGCTTGGGACTGTTGATGTGGTTGAGAAAGGAACAGAGAGTGTTGTTTTTAGAACATGTCCCGAAGAGAAAAGTAGGGTGGTTTTCCAGATGGGAACTTCAGATGCCGTGAGGGCCCTTCGCGCTGCCCAACTTGTGTAAGTTAATCTCCCTCCTCACCTTTGATTCTATATGCAATCAAGTTATGCATTCTATTGACTGATTTTGGCGGCACACTGTCGAAGATTTTGGAAGTGTAATAAGGAGTGCTATTAATAATGTGGATACCGTAGTTTGTCTAACTGATGTTTAATACAACTTCAATCCATGTTCAAGTGCAAAAATATTTTACTATATAACGAGATTTGATATCAAGGTTGTATCTTTGGTATTGACCTTGACAATTAACATGGGATGTGTTCTAAGATCCTAACTAAAAAGAAACAATAGTTTATGTGAAATATCACTAAAATGTCTGGTTCATCCTCATTTTGGTAGCCCGGAGTCTATTTATTCTTTAGGGTGACTGGAGAGCAAATGATTCAGATTTATGGGACTAAATTCTTTCTGCCCCTGCAATCTGAGCAATTTAGTCATATGACTAAAACCTGGGATTGAGCATAAGATAACAGATCCAAACTCCCTGATGCTGTTATATGTAACATTATCCTAAGCAGTTGTCTATTTTAGGTGTAAGGACGTGGCTGCTGTGGATATAAATATGGGTTGCCCAAAGTCTTTTTCTATTAGTGGTGGAATGGGTGCTGCTTTATTGTCGAAACCAGATCTTATTCATGATGTACGTGAGTTGTTCTTACTATCAGCTGACTTCACTTATTATAGCTAGACTCTGAGTATCCGTTGACTGACTTACTGTTTTCTCCCCATTGAATAAGATTTTGACAACATTGAAAAGAAATCTTGAGACACCTGTGACATGCAAGATCCGTCTACTAAAGTCACCCCAAGACACCGTGGAACTAGCACGAAGAATTGAGAAAACTGGTGTTTCTGCACTAGCTGTCCATGGAAGGTATTTTCAACAATTTTCTGTCTCTGAAAGACACAAAATGCGCTATAAACCCTGATTCTGTTATATTTTATTTTTTGATTGCATCACATTTCTGTATTTGTATAAGTGGAACAAGCTTCTTGAATGTATCTGTAAACCATGATCACTATAGAGCTTACACAAAAAATAAAATAAAGTCTATCTTTATTTAGATCGGTGTTACGCTTTTCTTTATATTCATTGCTGCTATTCAACTTGTTACCTGATTATACATATTGATTGGTCAATTTATTGTAGGAAAGTGGCTGATAGGCCAAGAGATCCAGCTAAGTGGGGTGAGATTGCTGATGTTGTAGCTGCACTTTCTATCCCAGTTATAGCAAATGGTGATGTATTTGAGTATGAGGATTTTGAACGCATCAGAGTCGTCACAGGTACCGTCCCATTTCTGTAATTGGAAGATTTTTGAATAATTCCTCCAGTTATCCCATTTGTGTAAATCTATATGCTATTGTGGTGTTGGTGTTTTCTTTTTTCCTGGAGAAACCAAAGATTCAACTTTCTTCTTCATGTTTTCCGTAGTTTGTACTTTTTAATTGGCATATGTTCGTATTCTGCAAAACGATAATCATCTAGCTACTGTGTGCATATCTCCATTCAGCCAGTGGTGTTTAAGTTCGCTTCAAATACATTGACTGTGATCTGTTTTTGCCCATTTGCATTTGGGGCTTTTGAGTTTAATATTTCCTAGTGATCACGGAAGTGTTGTGGTGAATCCACCATTTCATTTGTCTTCATGTTTGTGCCAAAGGTGCTTCGTCTGTAATGGTTGCCAGAGGTGCACTTTGGAATGCTTCTATTTTTTCTCCTAAAGGAAAATTACCACGGGAAGACGTAAAAATGGAGTACGTTAGGAAGGTAGTTGAGACTATTACCTATTTTTTTATTTTCAATTTTGTTACCTCTGGTTATTTGTCCCTAACTGAAACTTGTTGTCTCAGAGCATCTTATGGGATAACGATATCAAAAGCACCAAACACACGTTAAAGGAAATGATTATGCACTATTCTTGTCTCGAACTTCCTGAGGGAAAGGGTGTCATTAAGTCAGACACCTTAGCTGATCTTGCGTACGTTTCTATCTTGTAATAAATTTATTTTCAGACTTCCATTACCAGCATTTTCAATTTATTTGAGAATAAGGAGGTATATTGGACAAACACTTCCAATATATTTATATCTCTTTGCTTCGATGATCTGCTGATGATTTAACTGGTATTTGTTTTTTTTTTTTTTTAAGACGACTTTATGGTGAAGATGTCTACTATGAGCATGTCATTAAAAATCGGTCACTCTTGGGAGGAAGTAGAAACACCATTTGAATATATTCTCTGGCCAAGATGGAAGGTTTGTTTACGCTTTTAGCTCTATTGATTCTCAGCTTGGCGCTTGCACTGTCTTTACAAATGTAATAGATAATACAGATGCTATTACTGGCCATGATCCAAAAATGCCCCTAAATATTTACCTGAATATTTAAATTTCTACAGTTGAATGCAAGAAATTTGGCTATTAAAGTCCTCCATGAGTTTCAGCACGTTGATTATTTTCTCTCGGGTTCACACTGATTGGTAAACCAATCTATAAAATTAAATTATTATAAAATTAAAGAAATATTTTTATTCATGACATAATTATAGTTAACACATTTTTACTACATTTTTCATTAAATAATAATAAAATTGTATAAAGAACAATTATGCCATGAATAAAGAATGTTAACTATAATTAGCTGATGAATAAAAATACTTTTTTTGTAATTTTATAATAATTTAATTTTAAAAGAAGCTAAAAGAATACCTATTAAAAATAACACATCACAAAATAAGAGTAATTAAAAATATTTTCTAACTTTATTTTAATGTATATTGTATCTTTATTCGTAATTAAATGTTTTATAAATAGTTATAATAAATAATTATATATTTCTTCATAATTTTATCTTAGAGTTACTTAATAATATTTTATATTTATTCATAATTTTATCTTAGATTTACTTAATAATATTTTATATTAATTAATATATATATATAATAATTTATATAACAAAAGAAAAGCATAACAATATAAAAATAGGAAAATCTTCAAAACTAGTGCCACAGGTTTAGTGTCATGCCACGTGTGATGACTGCTGCCAACATGTCGAAAAAACGCCAAATCTGCGCCACATGGCATATCGGGCTTTTCAGACTTGAAATCGCATGAAAAGCCCTACTTTTGATTACTTTTTGAAAGTTGTGGGACTAATTGTGACTTTCGCTATCTTGCGGGACAAAAAATGGCACCCCCTCAACCTGTAGGACTAGTTTTGAATTTTTCCCAACGGTATACTATTTTTCTTAAATCTGATTACTATTCCATTGCTTTAGGATTTATAATTTTGAGAAAATCAAGTGATGATTAGTTTTAATATTGGATACGTTTTTTGAAGAACTAGTACAGAGCCCGTGCGATGCACGGAGTGCACAATTTTAATGTTATTTATCCAGGCTTATAATTATATACATGAATAAAGAAAAATGTATAGGATATATATAGTAGGCTTATAATTATATACATGAATAAAGAAAAATGTATAGGATATATATAGTACGTGCGAAGCACGAGATATATTTATTTGGAGAATATTATATTATAAGGTGCAATATTCAATAAAAGTTTATAATATGCAAAAAATTGTACAATGTTCAATAAAAGTTTTATAATATTCAAGTGGAGTCTTAAAGTCTCTTGTACTTGACAAAATAATATTTTAATCAATGAGTTTTTTTTCCTTGTAGTCAAATTGTGAATGTGATTTGAGGAGTACAACAAATCGATATATAGCTGACTTGCTTTTTTCATTGTAGTTTTTGTTTTTCTTTTTTATTTTTATAATGAATTTAAAGATATTCTAAAATATAGCAAAAAATAATTTTTTTATTACAATTAAGAATTTTACTAAATATAAACTCTCAATCTATGGTGTTAATCAACGTTTAAGTCTAAAAAATTAGGAATTTTTACCCCTTTTAATCAATTTTTAAGTCTAAAAAACAATAGAGTTATTATAAGTTTTTTTTCTACATCTTTTAAAACATTAAATATGAGCATGTTAGGGCTAGCTTGTAAAATAATTTATATATTATCTCACTAAAACATTTATACTAATAAAAATTTAATTTTAGCATATACATTTATCCCTTAATATAAGAGAAAGTAACAGTTTTACTTATTGTAGTTCACCATATAATATTTAATTATTATTTTATTATATAATAAAAAAGAAATATTGTTAAATAGTGTATAGAATTGTTATAAAATTATATGAATTTTTTTTTTAACAATATGGATTTAATATTTTTTTATGATTTGATAATATAAACAAATCTATACTTAACTTTGACAAATAAAACAAATAAATACTTTAGTAAGTATTTAATGTATATACTAAATAGAAATATATTTGCTATAATCAAATACCAAATATAATCAAATAAGTCAAAGTGCACATTTTTATTTGGTATTTGATTTTTTTATTATTAAAATCTTTTTATTATACTTACCTTTTTAAAATAAAACAAATAAATAAATAAATTAAATAAATAAAATATTATAATACCAAAATAGTAATGACATTTAATGCAGTTGACTTTTCTGAATAGTAAATGTAGTAAATAGAATATTTTTTTATATAGTATAATACGGAAATAGTAATGAAATAAATGCTGTTGACTTTTCTGACTACTTAATTTGATAAATAGTACCCCCTTTAATATAAGTATAGATGTATGTTGCAGGAAAATAATGTGGCTTTTTTAATATTGGATATGTTTTTGTCCAGCGTAGCCAAGAAAATTTTGTTATATTTAGAAGTGGAGGATTGAAGGAAGCATATTTACTACAGTTATTTTTATCTAACATAAATAGTGTATTTACCTGCAATTAACATAATTACAAGTAACAACATATGGATATAGAAGGCCGTGGCCTGTGTGTATTTGGAGTGTGGCCAACCTCTTAGTAATAGACTGTACTTTTATCATACTGTCATGTGTCCTGACCTATTTTGAACTTGCTTCCAATGGGGTCTTCACTTTAAGTGAAGCTCAAGTACATAATTTGCGCAAAAGCATAATTCAGAACACAGTGAGAAATACAACGTAATGGTGTTTTCATAAAATGATTTCTGACATTATTATGACAGCCGACTTTTTTAGGCGATCAAAGTTTCAGCAAAATGCTTCGTGTCAGTAATTAGGTATGCGTAGTTATTGCTTAGTTGATCCATTGTGGGTTTTCAACGTTGTTTCCTTTTGGAAGTTACTATGATTAAACTTAACGTATTTGTTCTTAAGTTGATAAAAATGAAGAATTGTTTCTATGTAAGAAGTTTTACGTGTGGGTTGGGAACCCTCAACCTTTGAGCTAGCTTTTGGGGCGAGTTCTATCTAGTCCCATTTTCATGGTATTAGAGCACCCATATTTTTATTGTTATTTATTGTTTGGAGACTTAGCTGAGGGGATTGAAAATCACAAGAGGGTTATGTTGGTTTTGGACCGGCCCATATTTGGTTCGACACGTTGTTTGTGAGGGTGAGTGTTACAAGTTACGTTTGTCCCAATCGATTAGTCATTGGGGGCGTGATTGAATATAAGTTATTTTAAATTTGATTGAATTTGTTGGATAAAGTGAGTTTATTTTGAAAAACTTGGTTTGGTTTGGTTTGAGTTTGTTGGATAAGTTATTTTAAATTCGATTGAATTTCTCTTCCTTTCGGTTCGAGTCTTTTTGTGTTTTTCTTGGGTTTCATCTCTAGCCTACTCCGACTTGCTTGAGACTAAAGGTTATGTTGTTGTTGTTGATGATTAAAGTTGATTGATGTAAAAGTAGAAGAGAGGTGATTGGAAGTGATGAGTAATTAATTATGTGTGTAGATAGATAGTGAATTAAAGTTAATGTGATGTGTGGGATGATTAATTGGTATTATTGAATTATATTAATAATACTGATGAGAGTTGGAATTTTGATTTAAAAGAATTATCTAGTCTGTATGTGGGGGATGAGTGAGTGTTATACAGGTTCATTTATCACTCATGGCGCCCTTCACACGTCTGGTGTGTCGCAAAGCATCACAATTCATTCCGATTTGGACTTATGATTTTTCTCGTCATGGTTTGGTTAATTTATTTACGACATATAATATTTGTGATTAATTTATATGACAATTGGTACTCCATGATAGGGTTTAATATATATTCAGATTTCAGAAAGCATATGATAGATTTATATAAGCATATTAATCGGGTGCCAGAAAATTAGAATTGGAATATTATACTTCTAGTGCCCTTTGGAAGTTGAATTATACAAAATGTTGACGGAGTAGCATATGATTGTTATTCAACTTGAGCTAGGAGAATCTTCTTTGAGGTGAAGCCCTTAGGAAAAGAAGATAGTTTTGGCATTGTATTAAAGTAAAGATCTTTTGTTGGCCTATCAAGATCTGTAAATGCTTATGCTTGTACTTAATTAAATCAATAATATGTGAGGTTTGACATCTTGTTTTTTTGCAAAGAAGCGTCTCTTTGTAACATTCTTATCTTAATACTCCCTCCTATTTTTAATAAATGTCGTTTTGAAAAGTTACACAGTAATTAAGAATATTTTTTTTGTCAATAATAACCCTCGTTAATGAGGATAGAGATGGATGTTTTGAGAAAAGATGGAGAGTGAATATGAAAAGACGTAGTGTATTTATTAGTTAGATGAGAGTAATAATGAAAAAATATGTACAAAGTAGTAAAAATGACATTTATTTAACAAATGATCAATTAATCTAGAATGACAAATAATAAAAATAGGAGGGAGTATATTTTTTGATAAATCCGGAATTGTCATTTGTCTTCCTAATTCTAAATAGCAAATTCTGGATCTGATTATCTAAATATTTTAACAAGATTCTGTGTGCTAAACATACCAGTTTCTATTTTTTATTACTGAAATAAATCTTTTTCAAGTTCAAAGAAAGAACTGAGATTGTGACAGATGAGAGTTGTGCCCCCCACATTGTGGCATTGTCCGTAGTGTGGGATTCAAAATAGCAGTAACCATTTGGATTTCCCATCAAAAAGTAACTCTAATGTAAATGAAGCTATTCATCAGTTGTATAGTCCATACCTTTTTAGGGACCCGAAGTTTCAGGATTCACAAGTATATAAAAAGATGTAGAGAATAAAGAAAAATCACTTGATTTTCACTCGCGTTGATCTTTCTGGATCGCTTTGGGGATTGGCAAAATGGGAAAAAGTTCTCCCAAATCATTTTCGTTATTTCTTAATTGCAGTCGTGACTAAAGCCACGATGAAGTTTGATTTTCTACGTGCACCATAACAACTTCACTTTTTAAGGAAATATATTTTTTGGGATCTTCCAAAGTAGGGAACTTTACGAATTACGCGTATTTGTATTGGAATTCGTGATTTCGTGGGGTCTCCTCCAATCAATACGGTTCACTCGATGCCACCCACGAGGGTGGCACCCATTGGAGTGTCTTTAGCATTTTTAATAATTCTATTTAGCTTTTCTTCCATTTACTGTTAAGGGTAATTATTTAGTGTAAATATAGTATTTTTGATATAATAATTTATGCAACTGTTACTTGCGTTTGTAGATTTCTTAATCTTTTTAATTGTTTTTCACATATCATTATCATGTCGTAATAAAATTCTTCACTTGTAATATCATGTAAATAAGCATATCTTATTATTTCTGTTTTTATATTTTGAATTTCCCATTCTATGTCCAAATAAATTTTTATTGTACTCATTTTCTTTATTTTTTATATCTCCAAGGATCTAAACATTTTTCAAAGAACTGTTCTTCTGATCTTGAAAAAGTTCTACTATTTGTTTCTAAGATTCGGATAGCTAGATTTATACATTCAAGCTTATCCTTCCAATAATTTATGTGTTTTTCATGTATTTCAGAATGTGGTGCTGTGTTTGAAATTTTTTTTTCAAGAGTTTTACGTCTTGCTAAAAATGCATTTAACCAATCTATTTGTGGTATTTAATTAATTATTTTGCCTGTTACCAGGCTCTGATACCATATTTTTACCTTGTATATACTTTCTTCTTTAAAGCCATTTATATTATTGTTTTAGGTGGTCCTATTCTATGTAACTTCTTAAATTTTTTCTTATATTTTTGTATATCATATTCTATCTGTTTTATTTTTTGTTCATCCTTGTTTATATATGAATATTGAATTGTTTTTTCTATTAAATAATCCGCTTCTTTGATTTCCCTTCGTAATAATTCATTTAATTCAAGATTTATATCTCTCTTATCCATTACTACAAATTATATTTTATTATTTAGATTTATTACTAATGAGCTTAACTCATTTACCTGTTTATTTAATTTTTCTATTTCTATATCCCCTTTATATAAACTATTACTACTATGAGGTTCTTCAATTTCTTGAATTTTTAATAAATTATTTTCACTTAGTTTTCCTAAATTACTAAACGATCGTCTACTATGTTCTCTTAAGAATTCCTTTTGAATTCTATCATTTTTAATAATGGTACTGGTTTCATTGAATATTTTTTGCGTATATATTCTTTCTTGATTTTGATAATTCATACTTAAACTACTATTACTTAATGCATAAGCTATTCTGTAACAAACAACCATAGGTATATCTCCTGATTCCATTAATGTTTTTTCTTGAAAATTACATATTATTCCTATGCAGTTATTAATTTTCTTAGTTGATAATGGTATAGGAAATTGTAATGATATATTAAATTTAATTACTCCATACCCTAAATCTCCTTCTATTTCTCCTAGCTTTCTAGATTCTTTATGCATAATTCTATTATCTTCAACTTTTATATTAACGGGTGTCTTTATTCCTTCTCTAAATGTAGATCGTAATACTATTTGTACTGTATTTATGTGTATATAACTTATCTTTTTTCTTTCTTCTTCTTTTATTTTTTCTAATCTCTTTTCTATTTGATTTATTTCAACTAAGGGTGCTTGAAAATTATAATTTGCTTGTTCTATTCTAATTGGTTGTTCTCCATTCATTATTCCATAATGTATTATATTTTTTCTATTTAATTTTTCTAATATACTATTATTTATTCCTTCTTTCTTTTCTAAATCTAAATTTCCTTTATTTTTTACTTTTGTTACTACCTTTTTATCTAATAATATATCTGATAAATAAATTCCTTGTTCTTCTATATTTTCTATAACATGATATTCGTTATCCATTATTTGTCTTTTATTATCTTATATTTAGAATTCTTAGTTTTATTTGAACACTTACACTAAATGCTTGGTTCTCAGCTTTCTTTATTAACTCTTTAATCCTATTATTTGAAGAAGTAATATTATCGCATATTCGAAAATGATCTTCTACTGAATGTTCTTTAGGTGCATAAATTTTTACTAAGTTGAATAACATTTGTTCATTTTCTTTTAACATTTTTGTTAATGAAGCAATTTGATTTATTAATGCCTTGAGACGATTTATATCTTTATATATTTCTCTATATGGCATATACCAAAAATCATTTATATCCATGGGAAACTAAGAAATCAATAACAACTATCAACAAGATAGATATAAAAGTACTTGATTAAAAAGAGTTACCTGATTCCGCCTGTTCTCAACACAATTCTGGATTTAATAGCCTTGACGCATACCAGCTTCGGCCTTTTCTCAGAACCTTCAGTGCTCCAGAGAAACTATTGCTCAATCAGCTAACAATTTTAATCTTTCTTCTTATATCTACTAAGTATTTAGAAACTCATTATATATGAAAGCATTAAAACTTTTTAGAGAGAGAAAGAGTATTTTTAAGAAGTAATTTTATTTCGAATTGCTGTGTCCTCAAATGAAATTTGAGACACTTATTTATAGGCAAGAGTTATAACTCTGCCTCTTTACATCATGGCCGACATCTTTACATTATTGGTCCTTAGTGGGTGTGGGTGGTGACTCACCATCCCATTACATAATGCATGAGGTCCTATCTATTATTACAACAAGACAATTTTTAAAAAGAAGGTGGGATCCTCCATTTTCGTCCATTACTATCTTGCTCCATTATCCTCCACTATCTGCTCTCTTATTGCCTCCTGACGTAAGCGCTTACGTCATTCCTGGATAGGTTCAAATTCTCCTTGTGATTCTGGATTGCATAATTCACAAATGTGATCTTCTGCGAATTCCTTCTGTAGCCTGATGCAGATCTCTTTCTTAACTATTTCTGGAATTTCAAATTGTATTTTTATAAGTGTATCCAGATATTTGTTAAGTAACTTGTTATCTAGCTCTGTTGGATCTCGTGCTTGCATGCTCCAGATGATAATGGACTTGGCTGCATAATTAATCCTTCCCTTGATTTTAATGCCTTTATTTAAGATTATGACATAATTATTTAGAAACTGAACTAATTCGTCCTCATGTTGTGCTTGGCCGATGTCTGGATAATTTCCATTGCTTATTCCAATTTGACAAAACTGGATTGCTGGTTGTATTACTTCCTGTGAGCTTTCCCCCTCACCGAAAATTGGTGTGGTGGCAAATATTTTCACGAATCCTTCCTTTTTCCCAAGAACGTACTTGCAGTATTGAGAAACTGCTTTCTTGATGTTGATCGGGAAGTATTGGAATATATTTGTATCTCTAAAATAAATACAACTTAGTAATCCTGATTGGAACATCATGTATACCTTCATCGGATCTGCTTCTGGTAGAGCTATTGCTTTTGGTCCAAGATATAGACCGTCAGTTGGATAAATGCTTGTCTGCTTATCTTCATCTGTATAATTAACCACAAACTTGAATTCATGGTCAAAAATATTTTTGGTCAGCTTGGTCATCTCTTCTTTTTGTTGTTTGGACTGTATGCTTCCAATCGTTAGTGGTCTAATACTTGGAATCTTGACTATTATAGGCATTTGCTTCTGTGCTGCTATAGCCGGTGATTGTGCTTTTCCCGCATAGCTTATTTTGAACTGTGCTATAGCTTCTTTTGCTTCGAACAGGCTAGAAAATTTTTTATGTATAACATTCTGTCCTGTTATATGTTGGGATCTGTAAGGATCTCGTTATGTACAAATCACGAATTCAATAGCAAACGTAAACCTATGCGCAGCGGATCTAAAGGTTTGACGTAGAGAACTTACGGCTTAAAATTTATGTAGATCTGGTTGACCACGAACGGTTGACCGCAATTGATTGACCGCAACACGCGTCTTGGGTTGCACGAACAAGATCAGATCAAAACTGGATCAAACGGATGCAAACAGATCAAAACGAAATTTTGCTGCCAGACACCTTCCGGCAGCGCGTGAGGGCGCGTGCAGTGTCGGATTCCGGCGACTTCGGCGGCGATGGAAAGCTCTCGTCGAGACGGTCGTCTGGGTATACTGTACGTCTCAATCGGACTTCCGGTTAGTTCTGTAGGTCAAAATCAATTTCGTCTCGGTTTACCTACAGATCTTCTACTGTATTACTCAATACACCCTTCTTCAACTTGTACCAGTGGAGCAACAAGAAGAAGATAAAGCTCGAATGAGATCTAGAGAGAGAGGCGTGTTTCACGTGAGAATGAACTCTGTTCTCTTCTCATGAGCTTAATGATGTATATATAGAGCTACAGTAGGGACCCTAAGGAGATTAGGAAAAGGGCTCCTTAATTAATTAGACTAACTGTGGGCCAAACCCACTCCTCTAATTAATTAAATAATATTAATGGGCCACCAACATTATATTATTGCACTCCCTTTCC
>BKCP01002336.1:647025-674197 GCA_008636005.1 Striga asiatica
TTTTTAGGACATTCATTTGCATAGTGCCCTATTTCTTGACATTTCCAACATCTACAATTCTTTTTACCTTTAGGACAATATTTAGGTTTTCCTAAGTATTTTTCTTGTTTTCTAAATTTTCCTTTATATTTTGTTTTCCACGGTTTTCTAAATGTCTTATATCTTCTTGGTCTATATCTTTTATTAAACTTATTGTATTTATGATATCTTTTCTTTTTGTATGGGTTATAACAACCAAATTCTTGTGGTACACTTTCTAATTGTTTACAACATCTTGAATCGACCTTAGTCATTTCATGATGTTCTAATTTCCTTATACAAAGTTCATCTCTATATTCTTTTGCATATTTTTCTAAAATTCCTAGAGTTTTTTCTTCTTTTGTTTCACTAATTTTCTTCTGAATATATCTATTCATCTCATATTTAAGTTTACTCTCAATTATTTGTATTAATCCTGACCGATCCTTAATTTTATAAAAATTCTCTCTTACTTGACAGAAAAAATTTTCTATGTAGCATATATTGCATAGCTTCATATTTGTTAGAAATCTAACTACCTTATCTTTTTGTGCTTCTTTTGATTCTTGTCCTGTAATTCCTAGAAATTCTTTTAACAAATCTTTTGCTAATTCTTTTAAGGCTCCTATTTTATATTCTGCTCCTGTTTCTAAACCACTAGCTTCAAGATTTAATAAAATTTGAGTATTTTCTAGATAATCAAATAAAACTCCCGATGTTTTATATCTTATATAGTTAACAAAATCAATTAATGTCATTCCATTTATCATTGAATCATTAGTTTGGACTAATAATTTTAATTGATTAGTCCAAGTGACTATTAAATCTTCTGCATTAGTTGCACAATCTATATTCAGTATTCCATTAGATAAATTTCGTTCTTTTTCTAAATATGCTGGTGGAATATTTTTCTTTAATTTGTCTTTATGGTAACTATAATCATTTTTATATATAAAATCTCTATAACTGTTTTCTACATAATTATTCTGTGAACTAGATGCTTCATTATTATTTGTTCTAGGTCGTTTTGGTGATAATGGCGGTGTTGTATGAGGTTTTTGATCAGTCATATTAAATGTTGGTTCATCTTCATCTTCACTATCTATTCCGTAGATTATTCCTTGTTTATCCTCATCATCTATTTTTGCCATTCTAGTTTCTTCAATATTGCATTTTTCTAATAATTGGGTTAACCTATCTATATCATCCATTAGAACTTGTTGGTGGTTCTATCTGAATCGGCTTAAATACTCTTTTCCGTGTTTTTTTCTTTTTGTACTAAATCTTGTAGTTCTCTTATTATTTCTTTTATTTCGTCTAATTTTTCAAATGTTTCTAATTGAGACTTTTTTATTACTTCTATAAGTGTTCCTATTTGTTCTGACATTTTTGGTGGATCACTCATAATATTTTATAATTTTACTAAATAGATTTTTCTTTTGGTTTGTCTATAGTAGATTTTGGTGTGTTTATAGCACCTTAATAGTCAAAAATTTGCCACATGTCTTTTCCTTATTGGCTTTTGCAAAAAATGGGTAGTACCCATGTGGGTGGCATGAACTAAAGCAATCAATACAACGATAATACAATCTTCAATTAAACACTAGTACAATACGTCAAATACCAGTGTATTACATGAGTGGTCAATCTATGTTGATTTTTTTTACTTATATCATATAAAAATATTGATACTATTTACTATTACACAAGTATAAAAATATATATCTTAAATAAATAGAAATAATATGGTGATATGTATATGCATAAGTGTAGAATATGTTTATTTAATATAAACAAAATAGATTAATTTTTTTACTTAATTATATGTCTAATACACCAAGTGTCGTATCAGTCGTGCTTCACAGTTTTTTAACTTTATGTATAATTTTAGAATTTATATAAATAATTATTTATTTTTATTACATTGACAACATACCAATTGGATTTAAAATAAATATCATTTTTAAAAAAATACATACCAATTTATATTACTTTATAATATAATTATAGTTTTATTTGATATAATTTAATTTAGTTTGATAAAATAAATTTAAATTTTATTTATAAGGATATATTATCTGTTTTGTATAGTTTAATTTAAATTTGATATAATTTAATTTAGTAAAATACAAACGGACTTCATAATATCAATTCAAATGCAACACACTAATTAAGATTTTTTTTTTGACAATATTAACTCTATTTAATGGATGTTATGGGAAACGATGGAGATGGGATATGAAGAAACATTGTGTATTAGATGGAGGATTAAAAATAGAAAAATATGAACAAAATATTTAAAACGACATTTATTTTATCAATGATCAAATACGTCAAAGTGACAAATAATAAAAATAGGAGGGGGTATATATTATTATATATTTTAATATGACACATGTTACTTGTGCGACTTATACGTGTTATATTATATTAAATTTTCTACCTTATAACATATAACTACATTAAACATAAATATATTAATTGATAATAATTTTATTTTCTAATTAATTTTAATAAATAATTTTTTATTATTATAAAAATAATATAATTTATTTATTTTATATATACAATATGGATGTCAAATCGAAGCTCATCGAAAGATGATTAATTTGATATATTGTATGTGTAAAAGCGATAAGAAATACAAAAAGTATCAACATTTAAAATATATTTTCAATTCAATGGTTATAATAGGAAACGATATTAAAATACAATTAATGTAAATATTAATTTATATCCAAGCCTAACTCCAAAACATGATTTTTTGCCAAAGAGGATTCCGAAGCATGAGAGTTTGCCACGTAGGCTCAGCGCACATAAATATATTAATTGATAATAATTTTATTTTCTAATTAATTTTAATAAATAATTTTTTTATTATTATAAAGATAAATTTAGTTTATTTATTTTATATATACAATATGGATGTCAAATCGAAGCTCATCAAAAGATGATTAATTTGATATATTATATGTGTAAAAGCGATAAGAAATACAAAAGTTATCAACATTTAAAATATATTTTCAATTCAATGGTTATAATAGGAAACGATATTAAAATACAATTAATATAAATATTCATTTATATCCAAGTCTAATTCCAAAACATGATTTTTTGCCAAATAAAATTCCGAAGCATGAGAGTTTGCCACGTAAACTCAGCGCATTCTGAAATTATATATAGAGGGGGTTATTATTATTATTATTATTATTATTATTATTATTATTATTATTATTATTATTATGTACCTTAAAAGGAAAATAAATTACAAAAGCCTAACGTCCACGTCTAAACAATTTGAGCTAAAAGTGGGTCCAAATTAAAAGTGGAAATGCCGATTAAGAAAGACAAACCCTAGACCACCTAAAAAAAATTAAAAACAAACCAAACCAAATATGTACCTGAACAAAAATCCGCCAAAATAGTACAAAAACAAGATCAATCTCCTGATCGCTGCCCTAGACGAAGCAAACAACATCACAGAAGATTGGTGCAGACAATACTAAGGTTGAACATAGATCGGTACAGTTTGGAGATTGAAAAATCTTTGAACCGTACCGAAATTCGGAGATTACTAAAATTCGATCTCAAGAACCGTACAAAAAAATCATAACGGTTCTGTTCGGAGATTTTTATTTTTCGGTTCGGTACTCGGGACTATCGGAACAGTTTGGTTCAGCTTGTTTCGATTCGGATCTCCGAAGTTATCTAATTATTTTTTATTTTATTGAAATCTTTACAAAAAATCCAACATTCATATGTTTTTTTTTTTAAAAAAATCCAACATTCATCAGTACTTTATCATATTAAAGATTTTATTTTGAAATCAACTTTATAAGTAACTCTAAATTTTAGTTACGATTAAATTTGTGCTACTCATAAGAAAAAATTAAATTCAAATAATATATAATATAATTTATATTTCTTTAACCTTTCATATCATTTTAATTATCATATAGAATAAGACTAAGAAAAATATTGACAAATTTAAGTAAATTATAAATATATTTTTTTAAAATAATCTTTTTAACCTTTCATACTATTTTAAATAATTTTTTTAAAAAAGAAAAAAAAATCAATTATAGATCAAATATATGAAATTTAAGTGAAACTTAATTGTTATTACTATATTTTATTTGCATTTTTAAAAAATTTCAAATTAGATATGATCAAAGTTGACATAAAATATATTAATAACACACGTCCAATGTTATAATTCGGTTCTTAGGGGGTGTATCAATATGGGATTTCTAAAGACTTTTTAAGACTTTAGAAATCCTGGTGTATTTAATTAGAACTCTAGAGACTTTTTAAGACTTTTCAAAATGGATGACTTTTGTGGACTTTGTGCAACTTATAATGACTTTTGTGGATTTTGTGAGATTGTTATGGAGACTTTTTATGACTTTCAATGTGAACTTTTTGAGACTTTCTAAGACTTATACAATTTTTAATATAATAATAATAATAATTAAATTTGTATGAAATGCTCATATAAAATTATGTGCATAATAACTAATATCAATAAAGTCAAATTAGTAATTATAAAGGCAACCTTATTTGCTTTATTTTAAATTTTTCCACATATCCTTCACAAACAAATAACACAACATACGTCTGAACCTAGCAACAAAAAAACCTAGGCACCACAAAACTCCATCCTCAAGATCTCATAATTTCCCCTTACACTAGAATATACATATACAACATGACTAAAAAATCCCAAAAAATAAACACTGCTTGCTTCCAAATTTTTCATGTGTAGGAAACACTGCTTGCTTCCAAATAAACACTGACAGTCAGTGAAACCAAAAAATTTTCATGCAATTCACAAAGAAAATGTAAGTACAAATCCAGAATAAGATATGTGTATTTTGTAGTAGAACACTGCTTGATTCCAACTTGTATTTTGGAAGATCATGTTGGTGTGAGGTTCAGGAGTTATGGGCTTTTTTATTTTTTATTAGACTAGGCAATTAATAATAAATGTTCCAAATACGAGAAAAAAAATCATAAAAGTAGAATTATTGGGAAGAATTAAAATCCTAGAGAGAAAAGAGTATGAGAATAATTAGTAGAAGAGAGAGTCTTCACGTAAAATCCCACGAATTTGGTGAGATTTTCACAAGGATTGTTTCTTTATATTTTTGATAAAAATATCTCCAAAAATTTATTTCTTTTAAAAATCCCATAAAATCTTCCTAACTTGAATAACGGACAACTTTTAGAGACTGTTGGAAAGTTTTAATTGAATACATGTAAACTTTTTTAGCGTCTCAAAAAGTTTCAATTGAATACCTTTAAATTTCAAAAGTCCTAAAACGTCTCTAAGAGTCCTAACTGAATACACCCCCCTTATTAGACTTTTTAGGACTTTTAAAAGTTTTGGAGTGTTCATTTGGGATTATAAAAAGTCTTACAAAATCTTGAGGTATTTAACTTATTTGCGACTATGGTTTGTTAAGATTTTTTAAGATTTGTTGGAATTTCTAAATAAAAAACCTTACACGAAATTCCACCTCCAGACTTAAGATTTTACATGATTCCTCCAAAATATGAAAATTTTAAAAAGTCTCAAATCTCAAAAGTCTCAAAATGTCACTCGAAATCCCCAAACGAATAAACTTTCCTTAGTTCCGGTTCTTCATTTCGATACGATATGCGATGGTTCGGTTCGCTTCTTGGTACGGATAATAGAGAAATCTCCATAACAATACCAATTATTTTTTCAGTTCGATTCGTAGAAAGTCAAACGATCAACAATTATTTTTTGACTCTGGGTTATTTCAGGTCGATTTTCAAAACGGTTCAAACTTCTCCAAGTCCCGTGCTCTGCCCTACAACAACACAAACTAAACTACACTAAAGCAAACAACAAAGACCAAACAAAAGGCCCAAAAAATATAAAGCAATACACAACATAACAAAAAAGATAAACAAAAAATATTAAAAAGATTATGTGCCCTCCTTGTCTTCCAACACGCAGGACACCACTTCCAACAAAAGGAGTCGATACCCGAAGACGGCCACTCGAAAGGGAGATGGACCATAAAAGCAAGAAACAAATATCTGAAACTCTCAACACTCAGACACACCGAGCGACTATCGACTATACAGATGTGAGGCTTACGAACCTGATCCATCCTTCCTCTCGAGCTACCTTCATGGTACAAGGCTACAATACAGTAAGGTTAGGGCACTTAATAGTGAGAATTATTGCATGTAACATGGCCTAGCTGATCATGTTCTTTCATTATGGCCAACCAATTTGGAATATGACTTGATTAGTCTCTTAATTTTTTTAAAACAAAAAAAAAACAAAAAAAAAAGAAAAATATATAGTCTCTCTAAATTTTAAATAATGTAATAATAATATAAGTCCGAGGTAAACCCGAGACTCCTGAGCACCACCCGACGTCCACCACCGTGCACCACCGTCGAGCCGCGACCCGCGACGAGCTCAGCTGCGATGACCGATGACCGCAGCCCGTCCGCGATGACCCCAGCCGCGACGAACTGACCCCGCTACTTGTGACTCGTCAACCTCGTGGAGAATGCAACCCACGCACAACCGCGACGAGAGCCAACGATCCCTCTAGCGACGACCTTCCGGTGATTGTTCGAGAGATTTAGACAATCTCCATCAATGGAAATAAAAAATGTCTCAGAGTCTCTGAATTTTTAAGTCCTGAGTGTTCAAACCATTTTTTAGTCTGTTGCGCTTTAGGCTTAATTTTGGAGAATTGGCTTTGTGACTTGCATGAAATTTGACGTTCCTCATAGAATCCCAAAAGTTTCTCCATCTAAATAAAGAATTGCCAAACAGTATAGACAAATCCTACAAAAACTTCAACTTAATGAAAAAATCTACAGAGGACGGAACAACAGTCTTTTTTGTTTCCCGAAATGATAACTATATTAAAAATAGAAAACTCTAAAGAGTATAATCGAAGTGTCAACTGACACTACTGGAACCAGAATAAAATTTGAACCAACACCCCTTGGAACTACACAATGACTAAGGGGGTACAAACTTCAAACAGGAGAACACGTACCGCAAAACAATACTTCATAAGGGAGACATTAACTCCAGACAAAAAGTCAGACGCAGCTGGACTTAACAAAAAGAAACGGCACACTCCTCAACAACAACTAGAATAAGACCTCCCATAATCTTTAGAGGCAAAACACACAGCTACCCAACCCAGCAACCGAGTCAACCGCACAATGCGAAATCTTAACAGAGCAGCAAACTCGAGCCCCAAATTCAAAAATTGCGGCCAAACACGAGCCGTCTAGACAGATCTAGTGTACATGTGTTCGAAAATTGCGACCAAACACAACTAACAAAATTAAACACATCTAACCAAACTAGACCAATTTATATCGTATGTGTACATGTGTAATTTTTTTTCAAACCAATAATTATATTAATAACTGAAGCCAAAAGGACGCCTTCCGACCGGCCGGGACCGAAGACAGAACTGCGGCTAGACAGGCCCAACCCAGCCGGAGAGAAGGCGGCTCGACGAGCGCAACAGCAATGCCATCCCCATGCAAAGGCTGAAATTGGAGCAGAAAAGGAACCTCTAGAAGATCGGACCTCGGCCATGGCCGGAGAAGGGTTGCATCGGACCGTCTGTAGGAGGAGGGGCGGCGTAAAAATTGATTAGGGTTTGTCATTTTCGACCGAGAGAGAATTTGGGCGCTGGAGAGAGAAATTCATATGAGTCAATCAGACAAGACTTGGGAGGTAAAAAAACTTCATTTAGAGCATCTCCAATGGTTGTTGTCTATATTGCAATAAATAGACGATCTTCTGTCGACGTATACAGAATAGAATGGCATGTTAATAAATATGTCTCCAATGGTAAATGTGTATATACGATACACGATGTTTTTTTTACTGTTCTATAAAATACTATAAATTGTATTTTACTGATCATAATTTCACAAGTATATTTTTTTTGTTGTTCTATAAAATACTATAAACTGCATTTTACTGATCATAATTTCACCAGTATTTTTTTTTTGCTGTTCTATAAAATACTATAAATTGTATTTTACTGATCATAATTTCACCAGTATTTTTTTTCGAATAGTATTTTACTGATCATAATTTCACCAGTATTTTTTTTCGAATAGCTTTGTGAATTAGCTGCACCTAATATTCTTCAGGTTTTTTAAGTATTTTTTAAGAGTAAATGAAACATGTCAACACTACAATTTTTTTTCTTTTTCTCTTTTATTTGCTATATTATGCGTGTTTATGTATAATTTTAACAAACCATATATCATAAAATTTATAATATAAATTTAGAAGTGTATCAATATGTTTATTTAATTTTTCTGTATGTAATTTAATTTGCCTTCTGATATAGTGTGTACAAATAAATACCAACAAACTATAATTAAAGAGAAAATAAATATATAGGATAAACAAAATATTTCATTCAGTCTAGACAGACTTTCAGATGTAGAAAGCCTTCTGGATGTTTTGCGTCTTTCTCATGCCACATAATCAGATGTAGAAGTAAAAAAACTCACAAAGCCTTCTGGATGTTTTGCGTCTTTCTCATGTCACATAATCAGATGTAGAAGTAAAAAAACCGCTTGAGACGTTTTCTATCCTAATGCCTATACAATTCTACAATTGACATACCATTGGAGATAATGCTCTTACATGTGTAAATTAATGGTTAAAAATCTCACTGCCTTGTTGTAGGTACCCCAACATTGGTACAAAGCACAACGTAAAATAATATCATATCACACATCATTATACTCTACAATTATTGTAAAACTAGTATTCGACCCTGTGCATATTTGCACAGATGTAAATAAAATTAAATATTATAAGTTATATTTATGTATATAATATAAAAATTATAAGTTATATAATTGTATTATATTTCAAACATATAGTATTATAAGTTATATTTATGTATATAATATTAAAACTATAAATTATATAATAGTATTATATTTTAAAATTTGATCATTGGTTAAAACAAATAGTACACACGATTTGATTGTATACGAATCACTATATTGATTGCATAAAATGTAATAAATATATATTTTTTATAATTTTGAGTGATCATGACCAATTAATTAGCTGAAAAATATTACATTTATTATAACAATTGCTTATGTGATTTTAAGAATTTTACTATGTCAAAAAAATTAATATATTAATAAACAACCGCTTCATCATATAAAAAATATTGATTTTAGTGTAAAATATAATTTTATGTAACTTTCATATATTATTTAGTATAAAATATAATTACTCATTTTAATATTAATTATTATATTATTCAATAAAAATATAATTATTAATCAATCTATATATATATAATAAGAATTACTATTTACTAAAATAGTAGCCATATAAAACTATCAACATTAATTGCAATCCATTAATAGTAACTTTTTTATTTTAATTTTGTAAAAAATCAGTTAACATTAAATGTTGCCACAAATTGTGGTTTTTAGATCATTTTAGGATTAAAAATCTCGACTGAAAGTTTAGAAATGTTTCCATCGTGAATTAAAATATTTCGCTCCGTGTATATAGCCCTCTAAAATAGTCTAAATCTTTGAGTTTTATTTTTAAATATGATTTTATTGTCCTTTACATGTATGGACTACTTGGGATTTTATACTTATCAAACAACGCAATTTTTGTTTGTAGAGGCTTTGAGGATATTTAAGTTTATCTATTTCCAATGTTTCATAAATCCAAAAATCTAAATTGATTAATTTATCACAATCAAGTACGATTCAGTTAAAAAAATAACTATTTTTAATAAATAAGTTATAGAAGTATCTGAATTTAAAAAGATGTTTTTTTATCAAAATAAATATTAATTGTTCTTAAAAATGAATAGAACAAGACATTCAAATTTTAAAAATCGACTATCTATTGAAACCAAAAAAATTAGGGTAATTAATGGATATTATCAAATTATATTTACAAATCACCCACATCTCATAAATTGATCCAAACGAAAATCAATATTAATATAGATACAAAATAAAAGAAGTTGTTGGGAAAATCTAAATTATTAAGATGACTTTTTAATTACATACATTGACTTTCTATTTAAGGAATTTTACCAATTATAAGTGAAATTAAAAAAAAAATATATTCACATCAGTTTTTTCTTGGAAAAACGCTAATATATTTTCAAAAGTGACTTTCCTCTACAATTGTCGTTTTCCTTTTTTCTTTCTTAACCAAATTTGTTCCTCCATTGGGAAAAAAAATGGGCGTCCTTCATTTATATTATAATAATTGACATATTTTATTTGAACGGAGAAGTCCCCGGGGAAAATAAATTACTTTTTTTTTTACAAAATAAATTAAAAGAAAATCTTTTACCTTTTTAAGTTTTTACTTTTCCCTCATTATTTATAGCACGACTAAATTTATTTTCTAATGTCCAAATCAATATTATTTTTACACCACAAATTAAAATCTAATAAATTCCTTCCAATTTAATTTGCGTATAGTATGTCAAATATGATATGAATATAATATATCATTAATATTGTTGCATGTTTTTTTTTCATTTTTAACTATTATTATTATTATTATTATTAATGTCATTTCCTTTTAAAAACTAAATAATGATTTTATTTGTTTTCTATTTTTTATATATAATATTAAATTAACCTTCATTTCACACGATTTTCAATTTGCTATTCATATTGTATGTATAAATAAAAAATTAATTAATTTTAAGATATTAATAAATTTATTAGTTAATATTCCATATACAAAATGAACTTAATTTGTTATTCAATATTGATTTAAAAATATGAATTTAGTCTCAAATTAATCATACTAAGTATAAATAAACTGATTTAGTATAAAACAAATTAAATTGTAATTATTATGTTCATCTCTCACGGGTTTTATAAAAATAATGCTAAAATTTACAGAAATATAAGTAAACAATTATTCAATGATCAAGTATATACCATATTAAAATAATAAATAAACGGGTCATTTGTCGAATTGTCATGTAAATTATTGTATTATAAAAAACTAAAATGACAACTATTTTATAACGGATTAAATAACTATATAAATGTCATATTAAACTATTATATATCATAAAAGTAAAATAAAATATAAAAATTAAATATTAATATTAAAAAATATTTTATACTAATTAATATTCCTTCATTGCTTTATACTATTACCTCGTGCATCGCACTGGGTACGTACTAGTTAATTATGGATAGTGATATGCATTAAATTAGTTTTAAAAATGTATAACATAAAAATTTTGTAGTGAATCATTTTTTTTTTTTAAATTGTGTAATAATTTGTTATACAAAAAAGGCGAGATTATCTAATCTATATTTATGTAATAAGAATTAACATTTATCCAAAATAGTAGGTCAAATTGTGGTCAATGTTAGATTTGCATTAAATATTTTTCAAAACCGGTAAGTTTTGCATTAAATATCTAATCTATACTCATTAATTATGTCTTTTTCACACTTCTCATTAATTATGTCCTTTTCACACATCTGATTAATTAATTAATTACGACATAATTATCATAAATCATTACATCTGAGCTTTTATCGTTAAAATGTATAGCGATCTGTTATGACCTTATCCCATTGATATTTCCATGAAGCGTCCTTACTGCGTTCTATTTTTTGGTAACCACTCTATGTCAATAACCGGATATTTGGTTAATGATAGCACACGTCTTTATTTCAAGGAGCGGATATTCTTTGACCTTTAATTAATCTGAACTGATTGCCTTGACTTTTCAATTTTTAAAAACTCTTTTTTTAAATATTTCGGCTTAAGATTCGAATTTCATTATACAAGCCATCGGATTGTTTGAATGAAAATGAATGAAAAAAACACCAAAAACATGTAGCCTTATTCATATAACAAATCCTAAAATATTAGTTTGTTCACAAAAAAGAGACAAATCCTAGAAATCCTAAAATATTAGTTTGTTCACCAATCCTAAAATATTAGTTAGGTAAAATTTATTAGATTTTATTTATTAGGTAAAATTTATTACTTAGCTAGCAATTATATATATATATATAGATTAAAAAATGTGATGAACAAAATACAAAATAATGTAAAATGATAGAGCTGAGTAATAAAGACACAAAAGCTGAGTCACCCCAACCCTACCATCTCTCAATAAATTCCAGCGCGTGGGTTACACTTCCCTCTCACATATCATCTCTGACATGCTGCAAGTATTTTTTTTTTTCTTTCCATAAGATACATTTTGTACATATATATAGTTATGCAATATTATTTTTCTTTTTTTAATAAGGGAACAAAATTAAAATCTCGCGTTCTCGAAGCCGTGTAGATCGCTGACTCGATTGAGAGACTTGCGCATGATGGCCACTTTAGCCAGCCGCTCAGCCGCCTTCCAAGCCGATGTCGGCGTAAGCGGCTCAGCTTTCGCATCCGCCCTATCGCCACCTTTGCTCGACCTTTTCAGCTCCGCCAGCTCAGCCTCCAGCCGGCGCACGAACTCCGAGCCCGAGCCCGACTGCAGGATCAGAGCCCGGGCGGAGGCCAGCATGTGGTGGGCGCCGACCACGTCGCCCCTCTCAACCATCCTCGTGCTCTCCGCGACGGCGCGTGTACTCACGAAAAGGTACTTCATCCTCTGGATATCGCGCGTGGACGACCCGACGGCGCGTGGGAGAGAACGCACCACTTTGTCGCATATGGTCTTGCGAGTTGACGGGTCTTTGTGGGAGCACCGAACGGTCAGGAGGCGGTGGGCCCCGCCCAATGATGATGGGACTTTTAATTCTATAAGCAACTCTCTCTCCTCTTCCGGGTGGAGGTCCCCGACCCGGAACCAGTCAAACCCGGATCCAATTAAAGCGGGCCTCCCCGCGTAACAGTAAACCGCCAATATCTCGCCGGGGACCGATCCCGGCGCGAACCCCAATTGAATTCTGAGATCCTGAACGGCGACGCCTATGCGGTCGGTGATGCGCTTCCCGACGGGGTCGTCGGGCGGCGAGTTGAGGCACGCGCTCAGGTTCACGGAGTGGAAGGGGATATCCCCGTGAGAGAAGCGCGTGGATGTCACGATGTGCCCGCCGCGGCGGCCGTCGTTGAAGAGCATGACGCCGGCGGCGGCGTTCCTCTCGCGGCGGTCGTCGAGGACCTTGGCGGCTTTCTTGACGGCGTCGCCGGCGCAGGGGCCGCCGTCGAGCACAACGACGGCGTCGATGATCCTCCGCGCGCACCTGCGGCCGGCGGCGGTCATTCTCCGGAGCGGCAGCAGCCGTTTCGAGGTGCTGGAGAAGGCAACGATGGAGAGGCGATCCGCGGCGGAGAGGGACGACACCACCGTCTGCAAAGCCCTCTTCATCAGCCGGAGCATATCGACGTTCATATTCCTGCTGACGTTGAGCACCGCCACCAGATCGACCGGCGACCTCCGCATCGGCGCCGGCGGAGCCCTGATTTTGAGCACGACGGCGTGCGTCTCGCTCGTCTTTCCGACCGAAATCACCGCCGCTTCTGACAGCAGCGTCACATCAACGCTTTTCACCTTCGCATCGTTCCCGGCGGGGAAAAATCCCGGGAACTCATCGTTTTCTTCTTCCGTCTCGTCGGACTCGGGAATGGGGTTGAATCGGCCGAAAGTCGGAGAAGAAAGTGGTTCATCGTCATTGTAAACCTTCAACACGCAGCGCTTATCGTTTTTCGTGCTCAAATCTCTGCAAATTGAATCTGAATCCCGTTTATAGAGGTTGTTGGCGGTGAAGAAGTTTGTTTTCTTCCACGTGCCGCCGCAGATGGGGCACGTGGGGGAAGGCTGCGCCGTGATGCACGGAAAGTGGAAACCGTGGCCGCACTCCGCCGTGAATATCGCCGTTCCTTGCCCTGTTTTCACGCTCTGCAAGCATATTCCGCATCTACTCTGCTAACACCACAGTTTTCACAGGAAANCCAAAAAAAAAAAGAAAAAAGCAGCACATCGTTCGTTTAGCCTACAATAATTATTAATACATAAAAAAAAAAGATTAAATAAAAATTATAACCTACAATAATTAAGAGATAAAAAAAGATTAAATGAAAATAAAACCTTTGAGAGGCGCAGGCTAGATTTGAGAAGGGAGAAGGTAGAGAGTGAACGAGGTGAAGAAGGGGCCGAGCGGTGGAAAAATCTTGGGCTGTTTTTTGTTTTACATTTAAGTTTCGGGCTCTGCGGGCCCTCATCACCCGGCGGCGGCGTAGGAGCAGCGGCGGTTCTGCAGCGGAGGGTGGGGCTCACGGGGCGAGGGGTTGAAGGCTCGGAGAATAAGCCGCGGAACCTGTCGGGTCGGATCCTGGGTCTCGGATCGGGTTTGGGCGAGTCCCGCTCTTGATTCTTTGGGATTGATGTGCAGAAAGCTCTTCGCCAACCTAAAACCATCTCTTTCTTTTGATTTTTTATGTTGGGGAAGAGAATAAGTGATGGTGAGAGGTAAAAAAGGTTTTGCGGAATGTGAGAAAGACAAATATGGGGTTTAGATAGGGGAAATACAGAGGAAAAAACGAAAAAGGTAGATAAAAATGAGACAATCAGAAGTGGAATACAAAATCAAGACAAAAGAAGAAAATAGGAGAAAAAGAAGAAAGAACTCGATCTCGCTTTTTATTAATTTTCGATCGCTCTGTAGTTGTTGCCGCTCCTACTGTTAATTTCTTTCCATTTACTATATTCAGTTGAAAGGGCGCATAGTTCACTAAAAAAGATGGCTGAAAGAATTTCCACAAACACATGATCCGTGATATCGCAGAGTTTTTAATTTCTCGTGGAGCATCTATTAATTAAGGGAATCAGTTTGTTTTCTCGATGAGATATTTAAAAATCACATATTGGGTTTCGGGTAATAAATATTAAATATTTTTTTTCTTAAAAAAAAAGGTAGAAAAACAATGGCAGATTGAAGTTCTTTGAAGTCAATGGGTGCCCTCTTAAAGAACAAGGCACACGGTATTTTTAATTGATAAAATAAATTGCTGAAAAAAAGCTTAGTTAAAAACTTAATAATATGAATTAATTTAACATAAAGAATATTTTTAATTATTATGTGATGAATGATGATGATGATGATGATGATGATAGTAATAATAATAGTAATAATTGAAAATAGTAAATAAGTAAGTGGATGATTAGTAAATTTTATATCAGGTAAAATTATAATATCTCCTATTCTTTTTAAATATTATTTTAGCTTTATCAACTATTAACCAAAATAAATGTCGTTTTGTATCTTTTGTACATATTTTTCCATTATTATCCTCATTTAGTTAATAAATACACTACGTCTTTTCATATTCTATTCATCTTTTTTTTTTAAAACATTCATCTCTATCTTCATTAATGAGGGTTATTATTGGTAAAAAAATTATTCTTAATTAGTGTGCAACTTCTCAAAACGACACTTATTATGAATAAGAGGGAGTACATCACAACACGACATTTTTGATAAATGAGAAAAACCTTCTCTTAACTAAATATGATTTTAGAGTTATTTGAGTAAAGTAAAATCACACGATTCTCTCTTTTTGGAGCCCTAATTCTCTCGTTGGAGGGTTCTAATTTCAGATTTTTTTAGTCGATTGAATTCCCTTGGATAGAGGTTTTAGGTAGGTCAGTTGGGGTTACGTCTCATTCCTTAATCATTTGTTTAGTCAAGGGTTGTGAGTTTTCCTTTTTGGAGTTCTAGTTGCTGTGAGAGGGGTTTCCTCGGCTGTTTCTTATCATGGGTTTTCTTGTTTCGTGTTTAGGTTTCTGGGATGAAATCAAAGTCAACTGGAAACACCAGTTCAGGAGGGGTGGAAGAGGAGCTTGGTTTGAAGCTAAAGAACATTGTCTTGTCACAATCTTGAAATAAAGTAATTGAATTAGAATTCGACGATATTAGGTCAAGTGCGGAGGAATGCAGTCGTAGTCTTCTAGGAAAAGTGGTGGGAGATCCGAAAGCTAGTCTATTTTGGTCTACGCAAAACAATGTGCCAAATTTGGCAAACTCATAAGCCAGTGGAGGTAAGAGAATTAAGATTTAACTTCTTCCAGTTTATTTTGGAACACTGACGCATAAGAAGAAGGTGGTCTCTGGAATGAACTGGATTTTTGAGAATCAATATTTAGTTCTGTTGGGATCTGTGAGGATCTCGTTATGTACAAATCACGAATTTAATAGCGAACGTAAACCTATGCACAGCGGATCTAAAGGTTTAACGTAGAGAACTTACGGCTTAAAATTTATGTAGATCTGGCTGACCACGAACGGTTGACCGCAAATTACGTCTTGGGTTGCACGAACAAGATCAGATCAAAACCGGATCAAACGGATGCAAACAGATCAAAACGAAATTTTGCAGCCTGCGAGCTTGCGGAGGCGCGTGAGAGCGCGTGAGACGTCGGATTCCGGCGATCTCGGCGGCAATGGAAAGCTCTCGTCGAGGCGGTCGTCTGGCTATGCTGTACGTCTCAATCGGACTTCCGGTTAGTTCTGTAAGTTAAAATATATTTCATCTCGGTTTACTTACAGATTTTCTATTGTATTACTCAATACACCCTTCTTCAACTTGTACCAGTGGAGCAACAAGAAGAAGATAAAGCTCGAATGAGATGTAGAGAGAGAGAGGTGTGGGGCGTGGGATTGTATAATGACAGATGTCCATCTAGGTTGTGAACAACTGTTCTTGTTTGCAAGTACTGATAGAGTGATCTTCGGTTCGCCCAATGACGACCCACCCTATCTAAGTGCAGAACAACAGAACGTAGAACTTGTTTAATCTACTACGATTCTCATTCATAAAGGGCAAATGTGTAATAACATGCAAAGCCAAGCTTTCAGTATATAACACTAACAATCTCCCACTTATACTTAAAGCTTTCGCTTTTACAGCATAGTCCTATCAATCCATTATTCTAAAAGACCTATGTCGATCCTATTGCCATGCTCATGACTCCCATTCCTTCCACGTGTTTGACGAAGACCTTCCCCGGCAAACTCTTCGTGAAAGGATCAGCAAGGTTGTCCTCTGACACAATCTTGGCAACATCAACGTCTCCTCTACCAACGATATCCCGAATCAGATGGTATTTGCGCTCTATGTGTTTGTTTTCCCTGTGGGCTCGAGGTTCTTTTGAGTTCGCTACTGCTCCACTGTTATCACAGTACACGGTGATACCACGTGTCCTGAGCCAAACTGCCTCTTTCACTGCCTCTGAGGCTGCTATGTACTCGGCTTCCATGGTGGAGTCTGCCACGCATTTCTGCTTAGCACTCCTCCATGAAATGGCTTCACTTCCCAAGGTAAACACATAACCTGAGGTTGACTTACTTTCATCCCTATTTGACTGGAAATAGGAATCACTGTAACCCAGAGGTAACAAGTTGCCTGCACGGTAAACTAACATGTACACCTTAGTCCTTCTCAGGTACTTGAGTGTATGCTTCACCGCAGACCAATGTTCCCGTCCTGGATTACTTTGATATCTAGCTACCATGCCAACGGCGTAGCTAATATCCGGCCTAGTGCATAGCATTGCATACATGAGACTTCCTACTGCCGAAGCATAAGGAACTGTCTTCATCTCCTCTATCTCCTTAGACGTCTTAGGAGACATCTCCTTAGATAGATGTAATCCATGTCTGAAAGATAACATGCCTTTCTTGGAATCCTGCATGTTGAATCTGGCCAAGACAGTATCTATGTATGAAGACTAGGATAAGCACAACATTCTCTTCTTACGGTCTCTAATGAGCCTAATACCGAGAATGTGTCCTGCTTCACCTAAGTCCTTCATATCAAACTGCTTAGACAACCACACCTTTACGTCTGACAACTTCTTCTACTGTTTCCAATAAGCAGTATGTCATCTACGTAAAGCACAAGAAACACCACCATGCTCCCACTGATTTTCTTGTAAACACAGTGTTCATCCGGACATTGAGTGAACCCGTACGACTGGATCACCTCATCAAAACGGATGTTCCAAGATCTCGAAGCTTGCTTCAGTCCATAAATAGACCGATTAAGCTTACACACTAGATGCTCACGTCCTTCAGCAATGAATCCCTCTGGTTGTTGCATATAGATGTCTTCCTGTAGGTTCCCATTAAGGAAAGCTGTCTTGACATCCATCTGCCAGACCTCATAGTCCATATGAGCGGCTACAGCCAAGAGAATCCGAATGGACTTAAGCATAGCTACTGGCGAAAAGGTCTCTTCACAATCAATACCCTCGATCTGGGTATAACCTTTCGCAACAAGCCTAGCTTTAAAGGTTTGCGCCTTCCCATCCAATCCTCTCTTTCTATTATAGATCCACTTACATCTAATGGGTCGTACCCCATCGTGTGGTTCTACAAGATCCCAGACCTGATTGGAGTCCATTGACCCCATTTCAGCTTTCATTGCAACATTCCATTAATCTGCATCTTTATCTTGGAGTGCCTCATCGTAAGTTCTTGGGTCCGATTCTAGGCCTCTTGGAACTGAGTCTGATGACTCTCCAAGACCTATCCATCGGTGGGGTAAATGAGAAACCCTCCCACTGCGACGAGGCACTGTCTGCACTGGCACACTCTTAGTGTGTCGTGTTGCAGTATTATGTGATGTATCCACTTGCGCACTCGGTGGGGAACCATCAACTTCACCCCTTAACTCCTCTAAGACTAATCTACTCGCGGGCTTATGATTCATAATATAGTCTTCTTCCAAGAATCTAGCGTTCGTCGAAACGATCACCTTCTGATCCCCGGGACTATAAAATAATCCACCTTTCATTTTCTTGGGATAGCCTCCGAAAACTCGTGCTTCCGAACGTTTTTCCAATTTGCCAGGTTTCTGCACTAAAACGTGTGCAGGACTACCCCATACCCGAATATGTGAAAAGCCTGGCCTGCGCCCTTTCCACAATTCGTAAGGAGTAGTATCAACTGACTTCGATGGAACCAAGTTCAGAATGTATGATGCTGTTTCCAGCGCCATTCCCCCGAATCTGGTAACCTCGAATAACTCATCATAGATCTAACCATCTCCATAAGAGTCCTATTTCTTCGCTCTGCAACCCCGTTCTGCTGGGGCGTGCCGGGTGCAGTCAGTTGGGATTCAATCCCAGCTTCTGATAAGGATGTCCTGAACCACAACATATGAAACGATTTTCAAAATGAATAATAACCATGTCATCAAACGAAATTGAAAAACCATCTATAACGAGTTTAGAAACTGAAACAAGGTTCTTTCTAATGCTAGGAACATACAGGCAATTTTTCAAAACCGAACTACTACTATCAAACGATAAAGTAATGTCTCCCACTGCAACAGCCGCCACTTTCGTAGCATTGCCCATTGCAGACATGATCAGTGGCTCCAGTATCTACACACCAGGTTCTGGTAGATACAACCGCTAAACATGTTTCTACGACATTAACGAGAGAGTTACCTTTCTTGAGGAGAGGGCAGTCGACCTTCCAGTGTCCTGACTTATTGCACTTGTGGCATCTTCCTTTCGGTTTCTTTGCCACAGCCTGAGGGGCCGGTCGTGGGTAAACTGGAGCATATTGTCTCTTCGCCTTTCCTGCAGACTTCTTTCTCTTCCTGCCCTTGTGAGGCCTGGAAGGTCCAGCCTGCTCGGCGACTAGCACCTGAGGTGCTGAGTGAAAGGCCTCCGCCGACTGTAGCTCTGCAAGCAGTTCTGGAAAAGCCATATGAATCTTGTGCATGTTGTAGTTCAACCGGAACTGATCAAAACTCTTCGGCAGAGATTGGAGCATAATATCAACCTGGGTTTCCCCGTCAATATAACCTCCCATAACCTCAAGCTCATTGAGCTGCGCCATAACCCTGAGGGCGGGCTCCCCCATGGGTGACATTGCTAAAATTGGTTGTAGGAAATTACTAGGACAAATTTCTAAATGTAGACGGTTAGAGGGAATCTTAAAAAAGCGCACGGGCCTCCCCACGGGAGACGTGTAATCAATTTTGACAACCTCAGAATTGAGAAATGGGAATCACTTAGAATGCGATATATCTATAAACTCCCCACGTTTAATTAATGGACATTATATCTTAAACGTAGGGAGGTAAATCGAGTAATTATTATTGGAGTCTCAAATGTAATTTGGACTAGGAAAAGGAAGTGCAATAATATAATGTTGGTGACCCATTAATATTATTTAATTAGATAGAAGAGTGGGCTTGGCCCATAGTTAGTCTAATTAATTAAGGAGCCATTTTTCTAATCTCCTAAGGGTCTCTACTGTAGCTTTATATATACATCATTAAGCTCATGAGAAGAGAAGACATCTCTCATTATACAATCACACGCCCCACGTCTCTCTCTCTCTAGATCTCATTCGAGCTTCATCTTCTTCTTGTTGCTCCACTGGTACAAGTTGAAGAAGGGTGTATTGAGTAATACAATAGAAGATCTGTAGGTAAACCGTATATTTTAACTTACAGAACTAACCGGAAGTCCGATTGAGACGTACAGCATACCCAGACGACCGTCTCGACAAGAGCTTTCCATCGCTGCCGAGATCGCCGGAATCCAACGTCTCACGCGCCCTCACGCGCCGCCGTAAGCTCCCAGGCTGCAAAATTTCGTTTTGATCTGTTTGCATCCGTTTGATCTGATTTTGATCTAATCTTGTTCGTGAAACCCAAGACGTGATTTGCGGTCAATCAATTGCGGTCAACCATTCGTGGTCACCCAGATCTACATAAATTTTAAACCGTAAGTTCTCTCAAACCTTTAGATCCCGTTGCGCATAGGTTTACGTTTGCTATTGAATTCGTGATTTGTACATAACGAGATCCTCACAGATCCCAACAAGTGGTATCAGAGCACTTGGTTAATTCGTTTTATACAAAGTTCGAATTTTTACGGCTTTATTTGACAAGATGTGTTCAAACGCAGCCATATATTGGATTATATTTGCATAACTCGGTTTTGCAGGAAAATAGTTAATCCCCTATTTTGGCCGATTATGTGTTTGATGAATGTTGTTGAATGTGATGTATGGTTTTAAATTTTTTTTTAAAGCCTTGGGCATGTCGAGGAATTTATGGATGAATGTTTGTAATAATTATTCGCCCGGGGGTTGACCGGATAGATTTAATTATTTGTTTAGAAAACATGTACATCCATTCGTTGGATCTAGGATCGAATTATGTAATTTTGTAAATTATATTTTTCGTGTTGTGATCGTGTGTTGATAACCGGGAAAAAAAAAAAAAAAAAAAAGGGCATTTTTTCCGGCAAACCGGCGGTGGCTGGTGGCGGCTGGTGGCTGGTGTTTTTGCCTTGATGTCCAAGCAGTACAAGATCCACCAGGATTCTACTGCTTAAAGGAGTTCCTGTTGAACAGGGAAAGAACTGTCACAGTTTCCTTGTTTAAGGAGACTCAATATTTAATGGCCATAATAGTGGATTTATTTATTTAAATTTATTATGCCATTAAATTATTATTTATGCATGTTAATTAATTATGTTCTTGCATGGGATTAATTTAGTATTGCAAGATTAATTATGCATGTTAATTAATTATGTAATGCATAGGATTAATTTAGAATTGTGTCAATAAATTAAGCATGTAATTAATTATGTTCTGGCATGGATTAATTTAGAATTGCATAAATTATTGTACATGTTAATTAATTATTGCATTGACATAGATTAATTCGAATTGCATGAATTAATATGCATGTTAATTAATTATTGCATTAACATAGATTAATTTGGAATTGCATAAATAGTTAAAAATCCTCATTAAATTATACTAAGTTTGAGAAGAGATTTTAAATTAAAGTTAATTATAAAATTCCTAAGGCCTTCATTTCTAATTTGTCGGTAAATCAATTAATTGCACTAATGGGCTCCCCCACAGGTGACATTGCTAAAATTGGTTGTAGGAAATTACCAGAACAAATTTCTAAATGAGACGGTTAGAGGGAATCTTAAGAGAGCGCACGGGCCTCCCTCGTGTAATCAATTTTGACAACCTCAGAATCAAGAAATGGGAATCACTTAGAATGCAATTTATCTATAAACTCCTCACGTTTAAAATATAATGTCCATTAATTAATTCGATTACTGACAATCAATTAATTTATTATTATTTCACCGAAGCTAGCGCTCGTTCATCACATTCTTATTGTGCCGGAACTTAATCCACCTGCAGGGTTTAGCATAACAATCCTTCATGAACTCACTCCGGGGACATCATCAAACTAACGCACATGGTGACCGTAAATATCCTAACAACACATCCTATATATAATAATATTACTCAAAACAGTAGGAATATTAATCCAGCGAACTGAACCTCACCCATGTGAATCAAAGTAATATATATTATATATATCTGCCTGTTTAATATCTTACGGGTTAAGAGAACGCAGTAATTAACCTAGGCCTAGTTCACTTACGACGATCAGTATAAAATGAACTTCTCCTCTCTGGGATCCTGTTCAATACATAAATGTACTAGTGCAACTAATCAGTCAAGACAAACTGTACAGTTGACACTACAACCGTTCGGATGGGGTGTTCATATCCATATAGGTTGTGAACAACTGTTCTTGTTCTCAAATAACTGATAGAGTGATCTTCGGTTCGCCCGATGACGACCCACCCTATCTAAGTGCAGAACAACAGAAAGTAGAACTTGTTTAATCTAACACGATTCTCATTCATAAAGGGCAAATTTTTAATAACATGCAAACCCAAGCTTTCAATATATAACACCAACAAGTTCTTCATAACTGGGAAGAGGGTTAACTGCAAAACATCCTTGCTTTTGTAAAATTAACATTTGGGTGCAAGTTCATAGTATGGATTGAAAATACGTAGAATCTTTAAAAGAGTCAAGAATGTTGCTGAATTTGGGGGATAATAGGGAAAACTGGAGTATACTGTAGAAGCTCGACTTTGTGTTACTTCGAATTTCATTTTGAATGAGAATCATGTTTTTAGTCAAGTGTATGTTCGTAGTTTATTTAATTTGTGTGAACATAGTTCCTTTATTTTACATTGTAGAAAATATGGTTCGATGTGTCGAACAGAAAAATCATATTATCAGTGCCTTGTAAAATATAAATATTTGTTCACAGCCTAGACGGAATTGACCTAACTGTCATGAAATGCTATTGTGTGATTTTGAATTAGTTGGTCTTTGAATAATGAATTACACTAGTAAATCTCAAATGCATTGGACGAACCTACAGAGGATAGATTATTTTATATTGACCGAGTAAATAATCAAGACCTCAGTAATTGTTGTGTTCTCTTAACCCGTAAGACAATGAAAACAGGCATGCGTATTTAGACTTATTTATTTGATTTGCCATATGTGAGACTTATTTTCAACATAATAATAAAAATTGAGTGGTACTACTTTCAAATCAAGAAGTTGATTAATTATATTATTAGGAATTAAATTAATCAATAGGCGTTAGATCTGAAATATGGAGAGGTAAATCGAGCAATTAGCCGGGAGGCGAATTATTTTTAATTGAGGGGCTAAATGGGGAGCTCCATTATATTTTTATAGTGGTATTTAATATTATTCAATTGTGTGTGGAGAGGGCTAGGCCTACATTGGGATGCACAATTGGAGAGCCTATTTTTAGCACCTTCTTAGGGTCTCTGTTGTAGCTTATAAATACACCAAGTCCTAAGCCTCCAAAGAAAGAACCACACGTGAGAATTAACGTGTAGAATCATATTTCTCTCCTAGAAAATTCAGATAAATCAGTGAGGTCTAAGGAGAGGAATATTGTACCACATCACACGACAGTACAACCGGTGATGGAAAGCGTGGCACCTGGCGAGCTCGTTCATCCATGCACGGTGGCAGCAGCCTCAGCCTGATGATTAATGCAGTTGCCCGGTGTGCACGCGGATGGTTACGTGACGCAAGGTGATCTCCGACGACCGTTCATGAGACGTGTCTTCGGCTATCGGCGACCAGACGTATGTGGCAAGGTGCGGAATACGACGAGGCAAGTGGACAAGAAGTCTAGTGTGAAGAGTAATTCAGAAATATTTGTCTAGCCCTGTAGGTTGTGTATGTCTTTAGAGAGTCGGCAAAAATTTTAAACAATAAGTCTCGAATTCGATTATTAGTTCTGCTGCGTGTAGGATTCGTTTCTTATGTCCTCAAATGATTCAAAGGACTGTCAGCCGACGTTCTTCATAGAATCCAACAAATTGGTGTCAGAGCCATGGTTGACTCGGTGATCGTGTGATGATCGAAAGAGATCATGCGTGAACTATTTATATACGGTGCAACATCCGGAAGAGCAGCAACCCATACCCCTTCACACCACCACCACCCCGGACCCGGCCAACACCACTGGCCAAGGTCCGGCAGCGCCGGCCTCCCATCCACCCCACACCAGGGAGCACGGGATCAGGGGTCAGAATAAGCTACTCCTTAGCCCTTTTCGACCCGCCACAGACAACATGAGCGGCTGAGACCACACCCAAGCCCCAACCCCAAACCACCACGCGACACCATCTCGAGACCAAGAAGGCCGACAAACCTCTATTTCGATCGGCAACCAGAGACTGGCGACAGCCGACCCTCGGGCAGTCATCCTCCTCCTCCAGCGCAAGATGAGAGGAGCAACACGAAATTAGGGCAAAAGATGTGCGGCTATGGGCCATCCGCCGGCAAAGGGCCCAGCTGCCTGCCGGGGAAGACACGCGAGAAAGATTGACGACGACTGGAGCGAGTTGGAGAGGGGAAAGGAGAAAAATTAGGATGCGATACTGCGATTGGCAGATAAACTTTGCTACTTTTGCTCGAGTAGGTTGAATGTTCCGATATATACTTTTTTTGCTTCAAATAATACAAAATTTTAGAATAAGTAATAATATTTGGCAAAAAAAGAAAAAAAAAATAGTATGTCTGTTTAATATAACCAACTTAAACGTCATATTTTACCTAATAAACGCAGTCTAATAGGCATAGCCACTACGACCACACCCATCAAATGTAAAAACCATTTGGGAGGAACTAAATATAAGGATAAAAATCTTGAACATAATATCTGTTCCTAAACACAACAATAAGTTTAAAACAGTTTTTATTAACTAGATTGCAATGTATCCATGTCAAGAAAAAGGTCTTTACCATAATACCTTTATTTTACTGACTTTTAACTGTGTTGTCTTATATCAGTCTTATCGGTCTTTATTTAGAAAATTCCTATATAATGAAATGATTCCAAAACTAAATATTTATTTATTATAGTTTTTAAGAGATTGTGAGAAAGTGCTTTTACCGCATTTTGCTTCTCCTTGGAATTCCTCTTCTGCCATACTCAGATCTTTTTTGTAGGTTAATTTGACTTTTAATTCCTACCTTACTTTTATTTTTATTTTAAACTCTGTCTTTTTCTAGTAGCTTCAGCCATGTGATTTACTGGCTGTAACAAATTTTCTTTAGTTATGGCAGACTGTCAGATCGCTTAAAAAAAGTGTGTGAATCCTCTTGGTATCTCTTATTTCCCAGTCCTCGTAATTTTCAATACTACTTAAAAATAGGGAAAAATCTTTTTCACTATAAATTAAATTTTTTACACCTTCAGTTAATAATTCAATATTTTTTCCACACAAAAGTGCCAAGGTTATACGAAATGATAGTAGCATAATATCTTCATACTTTAACTTTTTCCACTCAAAAAAGTACGACGTGTTATGCGAATGGACCACATATTGGTCACATAATCATAGAACTGTCGCATATTTATCGTACAATGTCTTCACGCGCAGTTTCTGGGGCAAAAAGTTAACTTATCAACTCAACACTGTGATAAACTTACAAAGGTGTATTCATTTAGAACTAGTATTCATCCTGTGCACATGCATCAAGAAAAATAAAAATTTATATATTATATGTATGTATACAATATATAAATTTTTATAAAGATAATGGATGTATTACATTTTAAATTTTGACTATATGCAAATGTACAATGTAATATAAATTATTTATGTTACATATGAATTTTTATATTGATGCCATAAATTTTAATGGACAATATAATGTTATAATTTAGAGGGACCATACAATTAATTTATATACATATATATATATGTATATATATAATTGCTAGCCAAACATTTAATAAAACCTCAAAATTTTCTGTCCAAAATACGTTACTTTGCATTAGTTAATTTATATTTTTATTTATTTTATTATATAATAACTACTACTAACAAATCATAAAGTCACATTAAATGATATTATAATTAATTTTTTTAAACTATTTACTGAAGTTATTTTATTATTTTTTAACTCATTAAGCAAGTTTTTTTTATTAACATTAGTTATATAATTTTTGTGACATAACCAAACTTTTTAAAATTTCGTACACAATTGCTACAATAATAGTTTCAATATTATTTTATATAATTAATAGTTCATAATAAAAAAAGATGGAACATATTATATAACTGCAACCGATATAAAGATTATATTTATTCGTTCATTTTTACTAATGATAAATTTTATAAAATGTGATATGTTCATTATCTAACTTATGATTTAAGTATTACACACATACATATAACATATAAATTTTATTTGCATTTGTGCATGTGCACAGGGTAAGGTCTGCGTACAACTGACCCCCCAGACCCCAACCTGTTGGGAATATACTGGGTATGTTGTTGTTGTTGTGCTGTGCACAAGATTGAATGCTAGTTAGTTAGAAAAGCACTATAATTATTTTTATTATTGTTGCAATTGATTATGTGATTTTAAGGTGTTTAATTATTACACTCATGTCAATTAATTAATATTAGATAAAAATTACTTAAAAAAATATTTTAATTTAGAAAATGTATTTTAAAGAAAAAAATTGAAATAATATTTTTTATAAGTAAGTAACTTCCACATACTATTTAATGTAAAATTATAATCAATTAGTATTAGTAGTAATATTATATAATAAATAGTTTAAAATTATAATTACACTTTATTAATGAAAATGTAACTTTTCTACATTAATTAAAAAAATAAGCGGGAAACTTATGAAGGTTTTATTAATTAAGTTTTATTTATTGATATGCGAGCAACTATATATATATATATATATATATATATA
>BKCP01002336.1:681379-762940 GCA_008636005.1 Striga asiatica
TTAGCAGCCGGTGCATTATTGGTGTTACAACTGTTCATCTTGTTGATGTTGTTGCATTCTTGAGTTTCCTTCTCTGCTGCAACTGCTTCTTTCCTAGCAGCTGTCTTAGGTTGTTGTCCAGACTCCGCATTAAACATCCAGTTAGGCTTGGAAAACACAGCATTCTCGGTGTCCGAAAATCCCCTCTTATTTCCAGACACGACAACATTCTTGGAAGGAGCCAAAGGGAATAACTGCTTCTCGTCAAGATTCTTAACCGAGCTTCGCTCGGGAGATTGAGACCCCGGAAGGCCAAGCCTCAGTTCTGTGGCTTTAAGGTTAAGATTGGCCTTTCCTTCGCTCGAGACAGTTGAGCTGTCAACAGATGAGCTGTCAGACAGTCCTAGGTAGTTGCGCTCTTTGAGGCCGAGGGCATTTTGGGTAATACAGTCGGTGGAAGATGAGGAAGCCATTATAGGTGAAGCATTGAACTGGGTTTGCCCCTCGATTGCCGATAATGGTGGTGTCATCAATCAAGGTTGGTATTGAATAATGCCTGTGAGGGATCTACAAAGTGAAAAAAGAAAACAGTATCTAAATAAGCTCTTATTCTGAGGATAGCTTATGCTAAATCACATGTAAGATGAAGCATAAATGACAAACTTGTTAGATCTGGGTTAAATGATATAAAGTTTCGAAAACACCGCTAGCTTTAGAAAAATTTCGATAATCTGAGGAACAAGAGTAGATTAATAAAAAAAAAATCTTCTTCGTTAAAAAGTAAGGATGAATTTAATCCACAGGATGTGAAAAGTAAAGAATAGAATTTTTTTCTTTTTTGACAAATAAAGAAATAAAAAAAAAAAACTACTAAGTCAATGCAAAACAAGAGGAGTGGGGAAGAACAAACAGATGCACATGAGTCTTATATCAGAAGAAACTAAACAAAACTTAAAAATGAAAAAAGAAGGTTAACTATTATATTCTTTAGACAACACACTATACAAAGCAGGAAGGTAAAAAACTAAGTAGCACGAGACACATTTTTTACATTAATATCAGAAGTTTCAACGGTTGCATGGGGTAATTGACAAATAACACAAAAGCGGTAACAAGTTCATCTTAATTTTTACAAGATGGTTACAATTACGCGAAACAACTATATAAATTGGAAAAAAGAAATAACTTAGATGAATGGGAAATATAACAAATAAAAATAAAAATAAACGATTTAAGTGTTGAGGAGAAAGGGATTGTCAAACAAGACCCAGCTACAAGCAAACACTCAAGCTTAAATAAAGTTCGAAAAAAAACAAGTAAAAAATGCAAAAAAAAAGGAAGAAGAAGATGAAGAAATTACGAGATCTAACTGCCATTGCAAAGAGAGAGTTCAAAAGCACAAATTTAACTCGCGATATACGAAAAATAAGAGAGAAAAATCAACACAAAGGAAAATATTCGAATCCACAGAAACATACTTGAAGGTCAACTATCAACGGCAGCTGCAAAGGAAGAGCTTGTGAAGAAGATGAGTTGCAGGAATCTTGAGTACAAACTGCAGGAAAAAGGACACAAGCGCAAAGGAGAGAGATTTTTTTTTTTTTAAGGACNAAAGCTAGAGAGAGAAAGTGAGAGTGAGCGTTTTTTTTGTTATTGTTTTTTTTGTCCGAGAAACTCGAAGCTCGGGACGAGTGAAAAAACAAATTAATATAATGACAAAAGGAGGGGCAAAACGGGTAATTCCGCCGAAGAAAGATTTTAGTTTCTCATCGACGGATGAGATTGTTTGGCCCAACCCGATCACGGCCGTTGATGCGCGGCAGAGAAAATATAATTACCTGTCACCCCTGCAGGTTGGTAAATGATGACAGCCAATTATGCCTTTTTACAGTTTCGTGAAGGACAGCGTTAAGAAAAACTTCTGGTAGTGCTGAAATGACGAGTGTACCCCTGAATAGCTTTGCGCTGACAAATCCTCCCTTGTTCTATTTGACCTTTTTCCTTTTTTTAAGGGTTTAATGTTAAATCTTCTCCTATGTATTTTAAAAATTCCGTCAGACCCTTCTATTAAAGTTTTAAATGCACACTTGTCTCTATTTTTCCATTAATTCCTTCAAAAGTTTCATTATACCCTCTGAATATTATACATATATTTACAATATATTGAATATATCGCGAGAAATTTAATAAAAAAAAATTACAACCCTTAAGACTTGAACCTAGCACCTCATGGAAGCAAGTCAAGCAATGCAACCACTACACACCTCATGGAACCAAGACAAGCAATGCAACCACTACACAATTCAAGGTTGAGTTTTAGAACTAGGAATGTTTGATATATATGGACATTGTTATGGATAAGTGAAATTAAATTTAGAATATATAAATTATATTACATTAAATTATTAAAATATAAAGTTATGATAATTCAAATATAATAAACTAAATTATATAAAATTAAACAAAAAAAATAATTTAAATAATTTATTAAAATAAAGGAAAAAAATAAAATATAATATAATAATTGTAGTATAAAAAATAATATAGCTATTTAATAAAAAATAATAACTAATATAATAATTAAGTAAATCTATATATTTATAAGATTTTAAAAAATATTAAATAGCATAAAAATAATTAAAATAAATAAATACAAATCATATATAGCTATTTAATAAAAAAAATTTTATTTTCGAAATTATACTTTAATAATATATTATATATATAAGTATCATTTAATTTTATTACAAATTTAATTTAATTTAATTTATCATTTAATTTTATTATAAATTTAATTATTTAAATTAATCATTTAATTTTATTATAAATTATATTTAATATAATTTATACAGATTATATTACGTCAATTCATTAAAACGTATATTGAAATTTTATACTACAATTTATTTTACATTTATATTATTAATTTATTAAAATGAAATTATCATTTTGTTTTTATATTAAATAGTAATATATTTATTAAGAGTAAATCATATTAAAATTATTTGATAAATAATATTTTTTATTATATTATATTATATTAATTTCAGTTCTTTATTTATTTAATTTATTATTTCATAATAAGATATTTGATTTATTATTTATTTTACTTTATAATTTTTATACTTTATTATCTTATATAATTATTATTTTTATTTTTCTTTAATTAGTTTATTTTAATTTTATTTATTTATTAATTTCATTTTTGTATTTATTTTTCTCATTTAAAATTTATTTAATTATAACTTTATTTAATTTTAGTTCACGCTAATACATTAAATTTTATCTTACTTTATTTTAATTTAAATTTTTTCATTATTTTAAGTTAATTTAATTTATTGGTAGTTATTAGTATTATTATTATTATTAATTATTTAATTTATAGTAAATTGACATATTATCCTTTTATTTTATTTATTTTCTTATTTTTAAACTATTTAATTCATTTCAGTATGATGTATAGATATATTTATGTTCAATAAATTACACATCCATCCATATGGCCTAGTGGTTGAGCGGCTATTTTCTTCCTTTCCAACCCAAGTTCGAATCTTGTTGCCTGCATTTCGTAACATTTAGGTTTTGCACATAATTCAAGGGCAAAACAGTAATTTCCGCCACTTTGGGGTAAAAAAATGAAGAAAAAACCGCACACCACTTTCGTCATCTTAGACGGTTTAGGGTGTTTCGCGCATGCAAAATCTTAATAGAAGGGGGTCTGACGCAATTTTTAAAATACAGAGGGGAAACGCATACATGGGGGAAACGCGCAGATTTAGTATAATATAGGGAGATTTGGTGCATTAAACCCTTTTTTTTAATGTTCTTTGTTTAAAGGGAAAATGTAAACAAGTGGAATCAAACTAAGTTTGACAGACCATACAAGGGTGTGAAAGAGTCGAGCTAATTTATGATGCTCGATCTCGATTCTTTTATCAATATTAACAAGTCGAATTATAAAAAGTTACACAAAAAATTATTTTTTCAAACCTTAATGAGTCGAGTCGAGCCGAGCTGAGCTCACAAGTGACTTACTTTATTTAACAACTCTAGCCAAACAAAAATGAGACAAATTTGTTAACTAGTCAAACTAATAACAAAGCTCAAAGGTAGCTGTTTATCAAAATTAGCAAGTCGAATTTATAGGTTAACGAACCGAGTTAAGTCATAATTAAAAAAATCACATAAATATTTATTTTTTAAACATAATAAATTTTATCTAGTCAAGGCAGACACAAATCTTAACGTGTCGAGGTCAACACATAAATAGCTCGATTTTAATTTTTCACCTAATGAAACTTTAATTTTTAGTTGGATGGGGCAACTGATTCTTTCGTAGGGGAGCAAAAAGTTCCTTCTTTTGGGGAGGGTCGATTGTCTTCAACGAAGATTTCAATTCCTTTCTAGTGAAGGTTCGGTATTGTAGTGTGTGTTTCGTCGTTTTGCTCTTTACCATATGCACTCGACCTCTGCAACTTCAGCTCGATTTTCAAATGTGGCAATGTCCCCACGCCATATGCCAAACTAAATGGGGCTTCTCCGGTGATCAACCTCGGGTTGTCCTATATGCCCAAAGAACAAACGTTAGCCCATCGACGCATGCATATGAGGTTTTCTCCAATCTAGTCTTCAAGCCGTTTAGTATGATCCTATTTGTGACTTCGACCTTACCGTTGGCCTGCAGATGAGCGATTGATGCAAAATGTTGATCAATCTTTATGTCTTCGCACCTGGCTCTAATCTTCTTTCCATTAAATTGTGTACCATTGTCCAAGGCCAAAACATTGGGCACTCCAAACCGCAATAAATATTACTATAGAGAAAATGAATGACCTTATCTTCCGTGATTTTTGCCAATGGCTCGGCCTCGATCAACTTGGTAAAGTAGTCCGCAACAACAATTAAGAATTTTCTCTAACTAGACCCCTACAGCATAGGTCCTACCAGGTCGATGCGCAATGGGTAGGTCGTTGCCCCATTGCGCGAACGGAATCGAAGCACTCGTCATGGTTATCGTTTCAGCAGGTTGATGAAGAAGGGGACCATGTTTCAGCAATGTAAGCAATTTTATACCTTTGTCACTGCATCAGCTCGCATTGTCGGCCAAAGGTAACCAACTCTTAGAATCTTTGCTATCAGTGACCCCACTTTGTTGTGGTCACTACGTACAGCACCTCGTGCGCCTCCGTTAGCGTACATGCCCTCTTCCACTATTACGCACCTCAAGTGGGACATGACTACGACCTTTTCTACATGATCTCACCCTGCTCAAAGAACCTCTTAACATACTTCAAAATCCTTTCCTCCAACTCTCGCAGGATGGAAGTTCTCCAATATTCGACCTCCTGGATTTCGGCCACCTCTTCAGCACTTTTTTCCACGTGTAGCAAAGTAATACTTCTGCTTTTGTAGTCTACCTCTCCTCCTGCCTTGGAATTTGAATCAAGTCGAACGAGCTGAATTCTTCTGTAACGCCTTGACCTCATCGACGTCCCTTTACAATCTCTCTTCTTTAACCTCGAATCCACCTTGCAGCTACCCTATGACCAATTGAGAATCTAAGTGTACCGGAATCTCTCGAGCTTCTCCAGGAAACGGCTAACTGCAATCCCTTTAATAGAGCTTCGTACTCCGCTTCGTTATTCGACACCTTAAATCTCAACTTAGTTGCAAATGCCAAGTGCCACAGACGGCACCAAATGGTGTAAAGAGACCTTCGACCAGCTGGATTCGAGCAAATCTACCTCCTCGTCGATGGACGCTCTTACAGACTTACATAAACTCAACGTCAGGGGATCTTCGGCATAGAGCCTCTAATGCCTAGGTCAGAATAGGAGAAAGTACAGAGAATAAGATAATGAACAATATATATTCAGAAGTGTGAGAGTCTATAGAGAGAATCTGACATACCACATCCTCTTATATAGGGGTACGATATCTTATTCCCCAAGCTTGCCGAAAAGTTGACTTGGCTGCCCAGGCTGCTCGTCTGCAGGACATGTACTGCCCTAGGCGCCAGACTTTTCATGTGGTCAGACAGCCCAATCTTGATGTGACACATGGTGCAATTTCCGAACATCATTACTTTCGAGTTAGATGACTTTTTGCCCATCTGTCTTCTTTAACAGACGGTCTAACCAAAAGATCAACTCCACATCATCAGGTAGAAATTAAACCTTCCCCACATGACTTAACCATTAAGTGCAGAGGTCGATGATTCGACCAAACCCTCGACAGGTCGAGGATCCAACAGGCCGCTCGAGGGCCCTAGCTTGACCTGTACACTGTACCTTCATTGTGTCTATTTGTCGACCTGAATGCTCTTCGTTAGACGTCAAGCTCAGTACAACCTATCCTTTTACCCGGTCTAGTGGGTCAGTTTCTCAGTTTAGCTTACCTGGTATGATATCCTATATGTGCAATGTTGTTTGTCACTCTATATATTGACTTTGTTAGGTAATTAGCAGTTAGCCAATTGCTATTAACGAATTGCATTACCTGTTTTGGCCAGCGGATTGCAATAGTTGTTTTGACCAATTGGTTGTGTTAGTGGTTTGTAAAAGAGAGTTTGATAAAATGAGCTATTTTAATTAGTTAACATGTAATATTACTTATAATGACATCAGCATACTTTATCATTCCTATTTATGCTAAATTTATAATTATTTATGAAAAATATAATTAATGTTTTAAATATGTATTATCTTGAAAATTATTTTTATGTTCATATGTATAAAGCAATACACAAATATTTATGTATCTATTTTTATATTAACAAAAAATAAACATGATATTAAATATATTAAAATTACGCTTTCATATGTATCATAATTAATATAAAAACTAAATAGAATATAAGTTAAACTCTGAAAAAGTGAATAAATCATTTTTAGACAAAAATTTATGTTTGAATTTTTATTTTTATTTTAATAAATCTAGACGTTTCTTTTAGATGAAACAAATAAATGAATGAATTTAAAGATGGTTGTCTGCNAACATATCCATTATTATTTTTAGTTATGAGTTAATTTAAAATAAAAAAAACAATAACACTACAAAAATAAAACATATGTGTATATGATAATATCACATATATATATGTGTATGTGTGTGTATATGTACAATGAAACATAACCTCCTTAAAAAAATAATATTATATGCATTTTCACAGTTCTTGCACCAAAAAGTTATTTTTATTATAATCAAAAAATTATTTTTATTATAATAAAAAAAATTGTTTTTATTATAACCCTATTCTACATATGTATATATATATAAAAAAAAAATTACTGCCACAATCATATTGCCAGTGTTTTTCCTTCACACAACTCTAATGTTGTTTTCTTGTCACCATCACAGTTCTAAGTTGTAAAGTTCGTATCAAATAGCACGGGAACAATGTCGGTAATTGAGTTGAACATGTTACAATGTCTCCTTTATTTATAAATTATACCTAATCAAATGTCGAAACAAAGCCAGAGAAAAACGTATGTTCTGCTTTGGAGCCAAAAGCTTGACAACTTCACTTTATGAGCAACCCTTGCACGATCGCAACAAATTGACACAAAATACCCTTTATTTCTCATTGTGGACACTTAGTATATGATTTCGTTTTCAAAAAAAAAAATTATTCCGGTGAAAGTGGTAAATAATTGTTTAAAAAAATTAATATTGTGAATAAATATAAAATAAGAATGTAATTAGTTAAATTTATGTGATATAAAAATAAAAAAAATACTAATTGATAAGATTGGTAATTAGAAAATTTTGTGAGTTAGTGATTTGTTTAATAATATATAATGATTATTTTTTATTCTGTAATTATTTTAGTGAGATTTGTGGAGAAAAAAATTGATGAGATGATTAGTGTAGTTTTGGAATTTTTTATTTCATTTCTAGTTTTAGTTACAAATTTGATTGANTTATTTGGGTAGATAAATTATGGGTCGCACTCCGGTGAGAATGATTCTCAGTGAAAGAAATAAAAATAAATTATGGTCATTAGATCGGATAGATCTAATGTTAAAAAAAAGTAAAATTATATCTTCATTAAGGATAATGTATTAGGTTTTCTCACGCACACACACACACCTGCACACACAGTTACCACACGACTGTCTCTATCTCCCGCCTCCCACCGATGCACCACCGTCGCTGCCGCACAACTACCGGACGCAACAGTCGCCGGCGTTCACCTGTCACAACTGTCGTCGTCGAATTCGCCGCCATTGCATCTGCTCGTGAATTCGACCTCCACGCCGTCGCATCTGCTCGTCACCCAATGCGTACAATAGATCTCCCCCGCCAGCTTTCGGCTTCTCTGTCGGCAGCGAGCCCATCTCCGCTCCAGTACCAGACATTGCGGTCTGTCCAATTTCCGTCGCAAAATCCGATCACGCCGCTAGTCACCAATGTCTGCCGGCAGCTGCGAGAAACAATACCGGCGAGCCAATGCGTCACTAATACCCGGTTGTGCGTGAGGATATGGACTCGGCGGTGTGTGAGGATCCAGCAATTGGACGGGAATTGTTGGGCCATGAAGTTGGAAATTAGATCGTGTGTAGGGGTTCAATTGCAATTTTTATAATTTTGATTATTTACAATTTAACCCGTAGGTCAAATATGTAAATTATAAAAAGTTTAAACAATATATTATTCCTCATATATGTTTTTATACATAGGGTTAGGATCATATGAGAATAGTAGATAGCGAAAGAAATAAGAATAAATGTCTACCATCGGATCCAACATATCAATGGCTATGATCAAGTCAAAATTTAAATATGGCAGTAATCCATGGGTGGCAATATAGTAAATATATGTCCAACTCGTGGTCAAATTTTTTCATTTGACCATTAAATGAGGACAATGTGGTAATTACATAATCACTCAATAATTATCCACCTACATATGTGGGCCCCACAACCACTAACCCTCATCCTCTCACCCACACAAACACGCACACTATTCAGACACAGGAAGATGAACAGATCTACTTCAGCCCGCCGGTAGCAGCCCGCCATCCGCCGTCCGCTGCCACCCGATGCATCACTCTCGCACCATCTCTCTGTTTCCTCTCACGCCGACAGCTCATCCCCGCCACCCAATACGACTTCATCTTCTCCTTTACTCTCGGCGTCTGCCGCGTGGTCGGCGGAAGGAAGCCGATGACGACCGTCGTCGACCTTCTCTTGGACTGGCAGGATCGAAAATGACGCGAATTATAATTCCTGCAGACATCTCCTTTCCGTTCATCGATTGCCTTGTTGTGGCCGGATGAAAAAACGAGTAGTATGAGGTGGCCGAGACATCTGGGTCGCACCTCGATTCAGGCAGCCGCCGCCGGGCTCGAGCCTGTGGTAGCAACGGCGGTTTCTGTTGAAAGAGGAGTGGAGGATTTTATTTGAAATTTGGGGATTTTGGATTTTGGGGCTTGATGTTGTAAATTAGATAAGTTCCAAGGACTTATCTACAAAATACAAAATTTTAACTTTTTTCAATTCAATTCATGGGTTAAATTTGAAATTTATTAAAATTTAAAAATTGAACACATTATATAAGTAAACTGCACAATATTGTGTGTATATACGCACATTAAATAATATTCTTATATTTATACGAACTTATTAAAAAATAATAAATATGTTATTTTTTATTAGTGAATTGCATAATATTGTTCGTAAAAATGCGATTTAAAAGTAAAAAAAAAACATATAATCAAATCGAAATATAAAATAATTCGAATTGAATTTTTTGTTCGGCGTGTTTTAGTTTCTAATGTGCAATCTGATAGTCATTAATGTGCAATTTGTCTACCATTATTGTGCACTAGCCGTTTATTAATTTTTTATGATTTGCCCAAACAAACTAATACAAAATAGTTGGTTTATTTGTCGGTGAATCAAATAACATAATTAGTCGGAACAAATTATAGTTCATATTATATAAAATATATTTATTATTTTAATGTTTTGTTTAATATTTTTCTATTATTTTTTGTTGTAAATACCTAAAATATATAAATAACAAAATAATATAATATTTTTTTTATATTTCGATCGATTAGGTTATTTTAAAAAAAAATGACATTGAATTGAAACAACCAAAAGAGTTAAAAGTAAAAAACAGATAATCGAACCAAACTATAAAATTTGGACAAAAGAAATTTAATCGGCCTGTTTTGGTCGATATGGTGCAACCCGACAGTCACTAATGTGCAATCCGTATAACACTAATGTGCACTCGAGATGAAGTTTTTTTTTATTGTTTTTCAACCCAAATTGAAAACACAATAACCGATTTATTTGATTGGGTGATCGTTTTAACCTAAATAATAGTAATAATTTGTAATGTTTATTATAAAAAATATATTTAGTATTTTAATATTTATATTTAATAATTTGTATTACTTGTTGTGTAAAAGAAAATATATATACAAAAAATAGATGTAATATTTTTATATAGTTTGGTCGGATCTGTTAGTTCGGTTGTTTTAAAAAAATAATCAAATTTTTAAAAGTAAAAAACATACTTAATAGCGTATATAAGTATACTTTTGATTTTTTCACACGGAAATCATTGCGTTACGATAATGTGCAATATCGACAAAATTAATGTGCACTCAGTGTATCAATATGGTGCAATATGCAATACATGTAAAATTTAATAAGTGTTTCCGCAAATCACATATTAAAATTTTTAAGTATTGTGCATTTTTTACTTATCATTAATATGTATCCATTACATTTTTTGTTATAAATTATATATTTGGCCAAGGACTAATTAAAAAACAATAAACATTGATGAAATGCATATAGGTCCTTTAATAATATCTAATTTTCAAAAAAAAAAAGTCCCCAAATTAAACCCTAACCCCCAAATCAAGTTGCAGGCCCATTATTTTTTTTGCAGGCACTTCCGGTCATCTGCCCATCGGTCGCGGCTGCGTCGCCGGACACGAAGGACGACACCGGTCACGAAGAACTATCCGACGACGCCGTACACGATGGCAGAGCAGGGAGGAGTTTCAGCCGGACGCGCTCGTCGCGGATATTGGCGGAGGTGGCCGGCGGGACAGGCGGCGATTTTCATTGGTTGGATAATTGCGGCGTTGCCGGTCTGCGGCAGAACTTCGCGGTGGAGGAGGAGCTCGGAGGCGGCGAATTCAAAGGCGGAGGCTCGGAGCTCACCATTTCCGGCAGCGATGTGGCAGATGATGGAGGTGCAGCGGCGGACGTCCGTGAGGCACAGTGCCGGCGGGAGCGGGGAGACTGCGCCACCGTGGAAATCCTGCGAAAATAACGTGTGTGTATAACTGTGTTTGTGTAAGTGTGTGACTGACGGATGAGATGTGTGTGAGGTGTGTGTGCGAGAGACAGGTAACGGGAGAGAGAGAGAGGGGGTAATGAGAGAGAGAGGGGTGAGGTGGTGGGGCCCACATATATGAGTTGGTGTGTGTTGGAGGCATGGGTCCCACTGCTTGTTTGTGAATAATTGCCACACTACCCTTAATGAAGGTATAATATTGATTTTCTTTTAGTCATTAGATCGTTCGATCTAATGGTTATGATTTATTCTTATTTATTTTACTAAGCACCATTCTCATGTGAGCACGATCCTTTATACATAAATATATATTATGTATTTATGACCAACATGATATCAAAATCTTATATAAAAAATATTAATATGTTAAATATTTTTCTAATACAAAATAATAATTAATTATATTAATATTTTTTAATATATATAATAATTATTTCGAATATTTAGGTTAATTCTGTTAACTAAACAAATACACCGATTATTTCATTCGATTTTAATTTAGATTTGCACATAAAAAAAATATCGGAATGCAAATTGCACAATAATGATAAACAAGATGCATATTAGTGACAATCGGACTGCACAATAGCGTTAAACCAAATGCACATATTAATACATTAAAAAATACACGTTTGCATAAAGGTGTATTTCGCACAAGGACAGTGCGTTTAAAAAATAAATAAATAAATAAAAAACAAAGATGTATACTAGTGTGGATTTTGAAATATATTAAAATTTTTGTTATTTTTTGCTTGATCTATAGTTTACGTAAAAAAATAGCATAACTGATTGAAATATTTAAAAGAAATATTATTTTATATTTTATCAATATATGTATTATCTATTTTCAACAAACAATAATATAAAACTTTGAATGAAATAATTAACTTTAATAAATATATTTTTATTATATAACTAATTTGAAAAATAAAAACAATGTTAAATGAAAATAAATTATTAAAGTTTCTAAAATCGTAATGCACATAAAAAATATACCTCGACCAATAGACTGCATAATAACATTATATGATAGGCACATTATTGCATCCAAGAATGCACATTATTGATTTCGATACATTATTATTGAAGTGAATAAGATTTCATTCGGGCTCCTTCAACTCGGACGGCCTCCGTACCTGTAAGAACCCAAAGCCGGGAGGGGTCCCGGCGTCGGGCCTCCGACGCTAGTCAGAATCACTCCAAAACTCCAAATCTCAAGTGTATAGTCATGAATGTAGAGAGAGTGAGAAAATGAGTACCTTAACCCCCTTTTATAGGGGGAGTGTACCTTATGGCCCAAGTTGAGCTTGTCCAATAGCATCATGCCACGTGTCCTGGCCATGTGTAGACTTATTCTTCAATATATTCTCTTTTTATCCATTAAATCCGGTCTAGTATAATATCCTATATCAATTAGTATGACAGTTCTAACGAAAAATAACATAAATTGTTAAATATAATATTAGAATCAAAATACTTTTCCATAGTATAACAAAATAAATCATTCAGATTATTTACGTCAATTAAGATTACCCCTCGAATAAACCGAATAATACGGTTTATTTTTTGGTTTGATTTGGAATAAATTATTAATAAATCATGCATTGCGATTGCACAATGGTGTTAGATGAATTGCACAACAGTGTTAGATGAATTGCACATTACCGACTATAAAAATGCACAATAGCCATAGCGACTGAAGCCGATCAACTTTTTTCAATTTGAATCTTTATATTTTGGATCGATTCTCGGTTTTTTCTTTTACAATCTCGGTTATTTTAGTTCATCAATTTTTTGTTTTTAAAAAAAAAAAATTGTACACATTTAAATGTGTAACAACATATTATGTAGTTTTTATTGTGCATGGTTCCAGTCAATATTGTGCATCTTATTCAACACTAATGTGAATTTATTAATCTTCCATTAAATTGCATATTAGCCCCACTTACTAAAGTGCAAATATAATAAAGTAAAAATATTGCATAGAAGTCCCCTAAACATGTCAAACTCTCAAAACATGACCCAACCCTAAATGTGTTCAACCGATCCAACACTGTTCATCGCCGCCGAACACCGCCGTACGCCGCCGCCTACACGATGGCTATCGACTCTGTCAGTCCTGTCCCCACCAACCGCGTCGCTGTCCGACCCGATTCCGACTATGCCCGACTGCAATGGTATATTTGTGTCGCCGAGATGCGTCGATGGCTGCTCGCCGTCACCACTTCATCATCGTCGTCCGCGTCTTACTCACCCACCCTTGCGGCCATGGAGCTCCACAATAACGGCGAAGAGAACCACCGATGGACGGCGGCTTCAAACATTCAGTCCGCCGGAAATCGGAAATAGAAAACGGCGACGCCGTGATGGTGGTGGACTCACATGCTCAAACGAAAGTTTCAGTCGCCTCAGGTTCATGATGATTCCGACAGAAACAGTCGATCGACGGCGGATCTGACGGCAGTGGGTGGGTGAACTGTGTGTGAGTGTGTGTGTGTGTGGACCATGTGTGTGTGCGTGAAGAAAGTGTGTGACTGTGAGAGAGATAGAGAGGATATGTGTGAGATGTGTGAGACGGGTGGGTGGGATTTAGAGTAGGGGAAGAGTTAGTGGAGGAGCCACTTTTTGAAAATACATATATGCCCTAAGTCTTTATAGCTTGTCCATAAATCTCACCGATATTTACTAAAATGCCACATTCAATTAACTAATATTTGGACTTTATCCTAGCCGTTACAGCGGCAGATCAAATGGTCCTAATCAATTCTCATTTCTTTGTTATGTTCTTTTTTCATTTGATCGCACTTCCATATATATATATATATATATATATATATATATATAGATTGGTTCCAATGCATCCCATTATTTAAAGTGAGGACGTGAGACTCATTCCTAGCCACAAGATTTAGATCTTGATTTAAATAATAAATCTTTATTTTTATTATTTAACTCTTTATTTTTAATTATTTAAATATTATTAAGACCATTGACCATTGACTGCGGCGTTGACCGTTGATTTCCGGCGTTGACCGTTGACTTCCGGTGATCAAATGTTGACTTCCGACGTTGACCGTTGACTTCCGGCGTTGACTTCTGACGTTGACCGTTGACCATTTGTCTTTTGTTATGTTATTTCTTTCTTGCTACGTTAGTTGTCTTGTGTTGCTAGGTTAGTTCTTTCTTGCTGCTAAGTTAGTTGTCTTTTGTTGCTAGATTATTTCTTTCTCGCTGCTAGTTTAGTTGTCTTTTGTTGCTAGATTATTTCTTTCTCGCTGCTAGGTTAGTTGTTTTTATTTGCTAGGTTAGTTCTTTCTTGCTGCTAGGTTAGTTGTCTTGTGTTGCTAGGTTAGTTCTTTCTTGCTGCTAGGTTAGTTGTCTTTTGTTGCTAGATTATTTCTTTCTCGCTGCTAGTTTAGTTGTCTTTTGTTGCTAGATTATTTTGTTGCTAGGTTAGTTTGTCTTGTGTTGCTAGGTTAGTTCTAGGTTAGTTCTTTCTTGCTGCTAGGTTAGTTGTCTTTTGTTGTTAGGTTATTTTGTTGCAAGGTTAGTTGTCTTTTGTTGCTAGGTTATTTTGTTGCAAGGTTAGTTATTATTTTGTTGCTAGGTTAGTTGTCCTGCTAGGTTAGTCATGTTTTGTTGCTAGGTTAGTTGTCCTGCTAGGTTAGTTGTCTTTTGTTGCTAGGTTATTTCTTTTCTTTCTTGCTGCTAGGTTAGTCATGTTTTGTTGCTAGGTTAGTTGTCTGATGCTGCTAAGTTAGTTGTGTTTTGTTGCTAGGTTAGTTGTCTGATGGTGCTAAGTTAGTTGTATTTTTATTTTATAAAAAAATTGTAGCCCATAGGATTTGAACCTGGTACCTCATGGAAGCAAGACAAGCAATGCAACCACTACACCACTCAAGGTTGAGTATCTTTTGTTGCTAGGTTATTTATTTCAATGCAACGGGTCAACGTCGGAAGTCAACGGTCAACGCCGGAAGTCAACGGTCAACGCCGGAAGTCAACGATTCTCGCCGGAAGTCAACAGTCAACGCCGGAAGTCAACTAATAATTATTTTATTATTTAATTAATGTATATTTTAATTGATTTTGATCTAGACAAAATGAGTGGCTAAGATTGAGTCTCACGTACTCATTTTAAGGAGTGGTCTCATTGGATCCATCCCCTATATATATATATATATATATATATATAAACAGTATTCGAATCTCACAAAGTCATTACTCACATACCACAATGAAGTTTTATCTTTTGAAGTAGTGTTCAGTCTCACAAAATCTTCTCACGCACAATAGTGATGACACTCGAGGTTAGAGCATCTCCAGTGTATAAGTGCTAATGTTATAATGTTCACAATGTCACATGGCAGTAATTAATTGGATCGTGATTTTTTATAACATCAATGTTGACATCGTATAAAATAACTGTGTAAAACTATCTCCAATGCTTTACTTTCCTTGGATGTGTACATGTATTAATTAGGAATAAATTTTGAAAAAAAAATGATAATTACGTAAAAAAATGATTAAGTAAATACAACGTAGTTTAATTTTTAAAATATAAAAATTGTAATTACATTCAATGTTATTTTTATGTACATGTGAGTAAATACAAAATGATTTAATTTTTGAAATATAAAATTTGTGTTGTTTTTATGTATCAAGTAAATACAAAATGATTTAATTTTTAAAATATAAAAATCATGTTATTTTTGTGTATTAAGTAAATACAAATTTTGATACGTTAACGTAGTTTAATTTTTAAAATATAAAAGATGTAATTTTTAAAATATAAAAGATGCAATTACATTCAATGTCATTCTTATGTACATGTATCGAGTAAATACAAGATGGTTTAATTTTCGAAATATACAAATTGTGTTATTTTTATGTATCAAGTAAATAGAAAATAGTTTAATTTTTAAAATATAAAAAATCGTGTTATTTTTTGTGTAAAGTAAATACAAATTTTGACACGTAGTTTAATTTTTAAAATATAAAAAATATAATTACATTCAATGTTATTTTTATGGGTGTATCATGTAAATAAGATAAATACCCAGTGGAATACACTGTTTGCCATTAAACAGTGCGCTTCACAGTAGTCATGCCACATCACAAAAAATTCAACCATGACAGAGTCCATTGAAGATAAAATTATGAAGATATTGTCTTCAATGATGATATGACATTATTTTTTTCCCCCATTGGAGATGGTCTTAGACCAATTTAATTTTGAGTAAAAATAAAGCCCACAAATAAACCATTGATTCTTTATCGTTGACTTGATGAACAGTAGAAAATAAGTAAATTGTTTGATTCATATATAATTGGAATTCAAGATTTGAAAGTACGTTAATATCAATATTTGTATGGATATAATTTTCTCTTTTTTAATTAATTTGTAGTGATTAAAAATGTCTCAAGATTCTTTTCTTTTCCTGACCATTACACACATTCATTTTTTATAGGCGATACTTTTTAATTTCAAATCGATACTGAATATATTGTACTTACAAATGCTTTGCAATAAAGTATTTACAAAATAATCTAGTGAACATATATATGAAGTTCTAAAGTAATAGTACGGAAAAAATGTTTTCTCTACAAAATTTATGAAGAATTTTTCTCTCTCACCTCTCCAACCAGCGCTAGCCAATCTTTTTCTCGCGTTGCTTCTCCTCCGGCGGCCCTAGCACCCTGTGATGCCAGTGAGCATTTGGCTCGTCCTGGGCCTGGTGACGCTGTGGAGAGGACCGACCTAGGACGTTTCTGCAGTGCACTAGGAGAGGTTATATGTTCTATTGACCCAGGTATAGTTAGCCCAATAGGAGAGTTTCTAGATCCATGTATTGGAACGCGTGACTTTTTCTCGATAGGTCACAATGGGTGTTGGATCGAGTTGTGGTGATGCTGGAGGTTCCTGTCCGGTGGGGAGGTCTTTAGTTTATGTTAATTTTTAGTCTATTTTTGTTTTGTCTGCATGTTTTAGGTTTCTTTTGTGTTGTTTTGTTTTAGTCTGTCTTTTTATTCTCCCTGGAGCTTCTCATTCTCCACTCGTGGGAGCCTGTTTTAGTATATAATGTTTTGTGTGTTTGCTTTTTCAGGTTGGTTCTAGAGGACCCTTGGTGAAGAGATCTCAACTAAATTCAGTTTGTTGGATGGTTTATTCGGTTGATTAGTTGTTTTCAAGTATGTACATATGTGTTTCTATCTATGAATTCTATTATTCTGTAAAAAATAATAATAGTAATAATAGTACAATTCCAATTAAAATACATGGAAAGTTTTGAGCACCCAAGATATTTAGGCGAAGATTGGTCTAAGCTTAGGCGGAGTTGTAACAAAGATTAATAAACTTATTTATATATATCATCACACATAACTCAACATAAAATATACTAATTAATAATATGAATTATTAAGAGTTTTAAAAATAAAAATACTTATAAATATTTCATTAATGTTAACACAACTCTTACTATTATTTGATTCTATACTTGCGTATATTTTATGGATAAAAAATATATATTATAAAAATAAGTTAAAAGTATTAAAATTTTGTATTGGTGAGATCGCTGTCGTAATCACCTAACCAGTTTTGGGGTGACTAACTTTGCAGCTGTCTCGACCTTCTGGGCCCAACCTTGTCCATCTAGAAGGCTTCTACTTGTCTCGATCCTACGACCGGTTGTACCTTTAGGCTAAGTTTCAACCAGGCCATCTGAGGGCCCTAGTTTGACCCGTCGGTGCTCCTTGGATCAGCGACATCCCCATCAACCTAAGGACTCTTCGACCCGTAATGCCTTCGATCTCTATTCGACCTACTGGTTCATCTGGTTTGGTCATGTTATTTCTCGAATCCAGTCGACCCGATACGTTATCCCATATAAATGTTGGGTTTTTGTCTTCGACCAACCCGTCTAGTAGCGCTGACCAGTCATCCCGAAGGCCTTAATCATGCTGGGTTTTCAATCACGACACAACCCTCCTCCGAGATCAATCAACCAGCCCGAAGGCCTTAACCATGCTTTGTTTTCTAGAAATTGGTGTTTTATTGTTATCTAGGTTGTAGATTTGTATCCCTTACAACAGAGGATATCCAAGATGTATGAATTTTGAAGCGCTACGGTCAATTTTTTTGTTTTTTTTTTTTAGTATGAGAATGCAGTGTGGAAACATAACATAGGCATCCACTATCATTGTGATGTTCTATGAAGGTGGTTTATTATATAGCATTTCAAAAGGGATTTGTTATTCACAATATGAGATTGTATTCTATCAATAATGTGGGCTGTAAAAGTGACAAAATCAATCCAAAAGGGAAGTATTGACGAAGCATGGAATAATATAGCCCTAACAATTTGTAGTAAATTTTGATATTTTCTTTCAATTCTTACATTTTGTTGTGGTACTTCTACTCAGCTAGTCTGATGTATGATGCCAAATCATGAATAAAACTCATGTAATAGAAATTTTGTACCATTATCATATCACAATGTCTCAATGAAAAAATTGAATTGATTTTTGACTAAGTTGTACAAGTGTAGAAGGTTCTGCTTAGTTTTATATGTGAGTGTGAGAGGATATATTGTAGTTCTGCTATAATCATCAACTATAGTTATGGGGTATTTATATCCAGAATTTGAAGTAGTAAAGAAAGGTCCCCACATATCATATTGGATAAATTCAAAAGGATGTTGTGAAGTAGAAGGGCTTTGAGAAAACTGCAGATTCTTCTATATTGGAAAATGACATATATTACATAAACATGTTGAAAACGATTTCAAACAGATGGACAAACATAAAATTATTGTATTTTAGAGTATGGAAGGTGACCAAGACTATGGTGCCAAATCATTAGGCTTTCAGTAGTAGAAGCATATATTAAAAGTAAATGAGATCTTAAATTTTAGAAGCAAGTACATTTGTCACGAATTTGAGGGTATTTTGACTATCGGAAATAACAATATTGTTGATAATGGAGTCGACGTGATGTTATGAGTTGAAAAGTGATATAGGTCTTCTTTAAGTTCAACAGAAGCAATCATTTTGTATTTTTTAGATAATATATAATGCATTATGAAGACCTAAATTGAACAACACAATGGTTTTGGGCAACAAGCTTAGAGACAAATATTAAGTTGAACTTAAAACTAGACACATATAATGCATTGTGTAAAGTAATATGGGGGGATAAAACAACTTGACCTACGTTGGTAACAACAAATGGCTTCCACTAGGCAAATTAATGTTGATAAAGAGAGAATTGGGAGAATTAGTTTAAAAGAATTGCCATATATCGTATGATCAATACCACTCGTGTCTAAAATCCAAGCATTCCTATATAAGTATGTGATAGTAAGACCAGAAAAGGGGGACATATACTTGGAACCTCAGGATAGGTAGTAGCAACAATAAGAGAAATAACATTATTTGCTTCTTGAGATCTTTTGAACACTAATAACTCATTAAACAAACTATTTATGATCGAATCGATATTGAAGCACAGTACTTTGTGGAGAAGTTGTAACAACAACATGAACAGAGAGATTTGAGCCAGAATGGTTATGGTGAGTTATAAGGCCACTTGGGCCTTGACAATTAGGAGGGTAACTAATGACTTGGTAGCACCTATTAGAGGGGTGATTGTATCCACAATGAACACATTTAGGACGATTAAGATCTCTGGTGTATAAAAGTTCTCTGTTTGGAAATAGTTTGTAGGAAATTCTGGATGGGTAATGAGATCTAATAGGAATAGCCATAGAGTCAATAGGCTTAGATGTGTTGGATAAGGATTTTTTGTTTTTCTTCTTAGAGTAGAAATGAATACCAAGTGGCAAAAGTGAGCCAATTAGTAAAATGCATAAAGTGATTGCGAAAGAGAGAAGTGTGTCTCATCAATCCAATCAAATATTTTATAACATCGTCATTTTGCTAAGCCACAACAGTAACATCAAATAGATTAAAAGTAAAATTAGAAAAAAGCACCACACAGGCATCTAAACAAAGGTCGATAAGTAATATACTCGTCCCAAAGGAACTTGAAAAGGTTATAATATTGTGTAATTGATAAAGTTCTTTGATCAATAATGCTCAAAGTTTTTTCATGTTGGAAAATCCTAGGTCCACTATGCAAAGAATATCTAGTTTTAATCTCATCCCATACTTCATGAGCAATAGTGAAAATAATAGAAATTTGTGGATGTCTTTAGGAATAGCATTTAAAATCCAAGGCAAAACTAGATTATTCACCCTAACCAAGAAAAAGACAGACTAGGGTTACCAGTTGAAGATGAAATGAAAATTTTGCCGCCTAAGAATCCAACATTGTTTTTTTACATTGAGTGTTATGGGAACCACACGACTCCAGGAGACGTGGTTGTCGTCGGAGAATGGATCTCTGAATATGAGCGCGTATGGGTTAAACGCCGGCTGTAGATAAAAAGGGAGACGAATGATCGTCTGTAGAATGTGTCGCTAGCGCCATGAAGAAAAATAGTTGAAGATCGATGGAACCACGGAGATCGAAAATCGAGTTGAATAAAATGCGAACGAACTAGGGTTTGGTCTCAAATTTCGAAAACCAAATAGAGAGGAATTGCATCAGAATAAGTGTTCGAATTAGTCAGAAGACTATGGTTTGCTGACCTCTTATACTATATTGGATTTTTTATATGCAATTTAGAGAAACGAATCGAGAGGAGAAGATGAACAAAGTGAGAAGAATAAATTACGAGTATTGAATTAAAAGAACGGTAAAAATTAGAGGTAAAATATGTAAGATTCCTATTTATTCAGATGTTCCAAATATCCAAATTCGCTATTCACCAAGTAGTAATTCTTACTATGAAAGGCTAAAATGTAAAATTACAATGACGAAGGATAATGTACAATTTATACCAACATTACTATTAAGTTTAAAAATAAAACTCATGCCTACCAAAAATGTGATTTATTTACATGGTAAAAAAAAAGTGGCAAGGGCAAAAAGGGAAATTAAACATTATAAGGGAGAGAGGGTCACGCAAAGGGCATTTATTGATGGCATTGAATTGGATTGGGGAGAGTAGGAGGAGGGGACAGAGGAAATCAGCAATACATAGTGATTTGTTTTGTTGAGGGGACAATAAAGCGGCAATTCAACCCCATTTGTCAGCTGGGACCCACACCAAACCACATTTAGTACTACTAATCCTCTATTATCATGCTTCTTTATTATCTCTTAATTAATTTTTTTCCCCATATCTCCGCACTCTATAAAAGTTGTGGCGAGTCCCAGTTAAGGTTCTTTCAATAGGTCAAACATATATATTTAATATTTTAAATAATTATCAATTAAATATTAAAAAATAAAAAATTCCGAATAGCAGAGTTAATTACTATAATAATTTATACTTTTTAAAATTAATTTATATTAAAAATTATTTTTATGAAATACGAAATAATTGAATTGATCTAAATATGTTGGTTTTGATGTGTTTGTTTATCAATTATTTCTCCTCATACTTAATTTATATTCAAACTTTAATTCAACCTTAACTCAAGTTCATTATTCTCAATATATTATTAAATAATAATCAATCAATCATTTTTACATATCACATCAATTTTAGTTTACTATTGATTCACTCAAATAATTTTAACTAATCATCGATTCACATCATCTTTTTCATTCATTGTTGTACCATTAATTTTTCCCTCAAACACAAGTGTAGTTCACGAGTGTTGTATTAGTATTTTCTAATCCAAAATGTATATTTTCAAAGGACACGTCATTTTAAATTAACAAAATAATTATTTGTATTATATATTGATAAAAGAACGTTTTGTAATAAAAATATTTTTTAGAGAAATTATCTGCTTATTCTATTTAATAATATTTTTTGTAATAAAAATATTTTTTTATTTCTTGCCTCAATGCTCAAAATCTAATAAATTTAATTGGTAAAAAAATGTACTTCCTCATATCCAATCGAAACACGTCTTCTAATCATATTTTTCTGTTCCGAATAAAATGAACTCACATGTTAAAATGATAACCTTATTTATCTTGAAAAATTAAATGGAATAACGGATGCACTAAAAAAACAAACAAAGTGATGTAGCGCAGCGTAAACGAAAAGGGAATAAGATGAGAAAACTCAATCTAATAAATTATTTCATAAAAGGGAAATAAAGCATAATAATAAAATAGATAGAAAATAAATAACTAAACTAAGGATAGTAAACGATCATATTTTTCCATAAATGTCATCGCGATCTCGTCTCCATCATCTTCCCCTGGCTGAGAAAGATTCGCCCTCGAATTCGGACCGATATCGTCTCCGTCAGAGTTATCACCAAGGTAAGGCACCAAATGCTTAACGTTAAAAACGTCGGAACTCCGAATATGCGATGGTAAACGAAGACGGTAGGCATTGGGATTTATCTTCTCGAATCTCAACAGGGCCAATCTTGCGGGCCGACAACTTATTGTACTCATGCGCCGAGAAACGATCTTTAGTTAAAACAGCCCAGACGAAGTCACCCACCTCGAACTCAACATGGCGACGCCTCATGTCGGCATGCCTCTTGTAGCCCGCGGTCACGGTTTCCAAACGAGCCCGGGCAGACTCGTGAGTCCGCCATAAATCAGCTATCATCTCCTCGGCACGAGGGTCAGCCGCCGCGGCTGATGGCAAGGCGAGCAAATCCGCGGCCCCTGGCGGGCGGACCGCGTACACTACCTCAAACGGGGAAAATCCCGTCGCACGACTCCGAGCCGAGTTATGAGCGAACTCAGCCTGCGGGAGCCGTTGGTCCCAACTCTTCAAGTTCTCACCCACCAAACAACATAATAAATTCCCAAGCGAGCGATTGACGACCTCCGTCTGGCCGTCTGTCTGAGGATGATAAGCGCTACTGAAGTCCAACCGTGTATTGGCCAGACGCCACAAACTAAGCCAAAAATGGCTAAGAAATCGCGTGTCACAGTCAGAAACAATAGACGACGGTAGGCCATGCAGACGATAAACCTCCCGAAAAAAATAAAGTAGCCATATGAAGTGCATCTGCGGTCCTCTTGCAAGGTATAAAATGGACCATCTTGGAAAAACGGTCGACGACTACAAAGATAGAATCATAACTTCGTTGAGTACGAGGCAAACCCAAGACGAAGTCCATACTAATAGCAGTCCACGAACGCGACGGAATCAGTAAGGGCCTGTAAAGGTCGGCGTTGGACGCCACATTCTTAGAAACCTGGCAGATACGACAACGCTCCACAAAACGAGTCACATCCCTGCGTAAGGACGACCAGAAGAAGGAGCAACCCATCATGTCAACGAAGCGATCACGGCCCATGTGCCCGACACCGTGAAGGTCCGCAACCACCTTCAGACGCAAGCTACAGTCGGGAATGCATAATCACACACCTCGGAATAAGAAACCATCAGATAGAGCATAATCATCAACAGGGCCAGTGGCTAGACGAGTAAAAATGGGCCCGAAAAAGGAGTCCGTAGCATACAGATCCTTCAACAAATCAAACCCCACAACTTCAATTCGCATATCAGTCAACAACAAAGAACGGCGACTCAAGGCATCAGCCACACGATTCGAAGCACTCGAGCGATGCTTCAGAACAAAAGTGAACTGCTGAAGTTAAGACGTCCAAGTAGCATGGCGAGAAGAAATATTACCTTGGGAGCAAAGGTGGCGAAGGGCCTCGTGGTCGGTGAACAAGACAAACTCCCGCTAAAATAGATAATGCCTCCAATAATGAATGGCCCGAAACACAACATAGAACTCAACGTCATATGTGTTGTAGCGTAATCGCGGGTCCGACAACTTCTCACTAAAGAAAGCGACAGGGCGCCCCTCCTGGCTCAACACAGCACCAATCCCGACCTTCGATGCATCACATGAAAGCTTAAACGGGAGAGAAAAACCAGGAAGGACCAAAACCGGGGCAGATGTGAGCTTGCTCTTGATAAGATCAAAAGCATCGGCGGCCTGAGGGGTCCAGACAAATGACTTGCCGTGAAGACAGTCCGTGATAGGAGCGGTGATAGAACTAAAATGTGAAATGAAACGTCGGTAAAACGATGCTAACCCGTGGAAGCTATGCGCCTCCGTGAATGAGGTTGGAGTCGGTGTTCACTAATTATTTTCGCTATCCGCAAGTGTACGGAGTAGCTATAGGTAGTGGCGAGCAAGGTCGTATTCCACAGAGATTGTAGTTAAATTAATTAAGTACAAAAATAATGACGACTAAATGTTATTTAGACTAATAAATTGGATGATGATTATTAACTAAGAAATTAAACTAATAACTAATCTAACTAAAAATAAAAATAAAAATAAGATACAAAACGATAGATTCTAGGCTAAGCGTTCCTCAGAATTAATTTATGAAACGTTTATATTCAAACAAACCTTATTTAATTTTACCAATCGTAGAGATAATCCCTAAATTGATTTCAAACTATTTTCTCGAACAAGTTAAATCGTAGATATTAATTTTTATCTATCTCCTCTCGGTCTCAAGATGAACAACTAACTCCCATAAGTTTCTAGGATTTTCGTTCTCTCGGAAGGTCCTATCCACCTCTCGGTCTGTTTATTCTCTTACATTATAAATCTCCCAATTCTAGCAATCAGTTATCTCCTCTCAGTCTCAAATCGATCACAAACATGCATTCATAGTGGCCATCTACTCACACAACAATAATAAGCACAAAAAATTTATAAACGAAAGATAAACCGGAATGAAAGAAATAAAAACTAAATCATAAATTAATTCGAGTACTAACAAATCCTAGAATATAAGATAAATCTAGGCTAGAAACATGCTTTTAAAATAAGAAAAATGATATAAAACATTGAGTTCGAAAGAGGAAAAGGAAAAGAAAGAAAAAGCTTATTCCCCTCCGTCGATCCTTTCTTCCCGGCTTTCTCCCTCGTCTTGCTCGTGTTTCTATCCTCAAAGGTCTCCAAGGATCTGAAAATTATGTCCAAGACTTCCCCAAAAACGTGTCCAAGTGTTATATATATATTCGGGGTCGAGTCTTAGTCGAAATAGGTCAAAAAACCCGTAAAAATAGGAAAAATGCGTAAAACGCGTAATGGTCGCGCCCAAGGTCACACAACTCGTGTCATAGGTCACACGACTCGTGTGACCAAGTTGAGAGCTCACTTAGTGACCCGTCGGAGCGACACGAGCCGTGTATCGGGTTCACACGACCCGTGTGGACCTGGAACTTCAATTTCGCTGCATTTGGATACTGGTGCGTTTTACGGATTCTCAGGCATCTCTAGGTGGTCGTAAGTGGCGGCTAGTTGGTCAGATGACGTCCAGATCGCCGGACATGGAGATTCCCGGACGGATTGTGGCCATGCGACGTGAATGTTCGGCTTTAGTTTACCCGGCGACGTACGACAGCTCTATGCATGCTCTTCAGCGTATCAGGCGAGTTCACGGTCGTTTAGTTCGCTCCAGGTCGTCGGTCTGATGCTCCCGTCGGTGACATTCCAGCCATTTCCTGCAGCTTCCGATGGCAGCATCTCCAGCGCGTTTTTCGGCTTCAGGCTGCTCCTCCGGCGACGTGATGGCGGCGGCGTTCAACGAGGCTCCGGTGTCTGTGCAGTGGCGAGGTGGTGGACGAGCAGCAGAGCTCCGACAGCTCTTCAATGGCGGACGTACAGTGCGTGAAGACGATGGCTTTCTCTCTCGTTCAATATCTTAGTCGTCGAAGTTACAATACTGCCCTTCACTTAAAGCACATGTGGGCTGAACAACTTGGGCTGAGCACTTGGGCCCTATTGGTCTTGTAGTGGGCTGTTCTGTTTCTGCTTGCGGGTTGTGCGTTGGGCCTGTCCCAATGTATGACTTGCACTCTTTTTATGTCCGTTTCGTGCTATTTTCAACTCCAAAAATTAATTCGACCATATTTCCTGTCAAAACTCAAATAGAACACTTCATCATAGCTTAATAAAATTAATTAAATATATAATTAATTATATAATAACTAATTATAAATCAAACTACGACGAAACGGACACGAAAATCACTATAAAATGCACGTAAATATGATGCATGTCAATAGGCCACTCCCGAACAGCGGCGACCTTGTTGTCGTCCACGCGAATGCCAACAGTCGAGATAACAAAGCCCAAAAAGAGGACCGAGTCGACCACAAAAGAGCACTTCTTAGGCGCCGCATAAAAGGCCTCAAACCCCAATATCTGCAAAATCGAACGAACATGCTCCAAATGCTCTGGAACAGTGCGGCTATAAATGAGGATATCGTCGAAATAAACGACAACACACCGCCCGATGAGGTCGCGCAAAGCCTGATTTATCACACGCATGAAAGTGCTAGGTGCATTTGAAAGACCAAACGGCATCACCAGCCATTCGAAAAGACCCTCCCAAATCTTGAAAGCGGTTTTTCATTCATCGCCCAGCCGTATCCGAATATGATGATAACCACTCCCAAGATCAAGTTTGGTAAAAACCGAAGCTCCATGCAACTGGTCCAATAGGTCATCTAGGCGTGGAATAAGAAACCTGTAGCGGATCGTGATCTTATTAATAACACGGCTGTCAACACACATACGCCACAAGGCATCCCTCTTTGGAATGAGCAGGGCCGGCACCGCACACGGGCTCAAACTGCTTCGAACAACCTCCCGCTGTATCAACTCCTCCACCTGGCGCCTCAACTCTTCGTGTTCATCCGGGATCATACGGTAATGAGGACGATTAGGCAGAGAAGTGCCAGACACTAAATCGATATGATGTTGAATGTCCCGAAGCGGAGGAAGACCGGAAGGTAGCTCGGCAGGAAAGACATTAGAATATTCATCAAGCAAAGGTTGCATACGGCCGGCGAGGCCGTTGGGGTCGACATATCAGTACCTAAAAGAAGCACGACACACGGTGCCTCCTGCAGTTCGCCAGCAAAGGCCGTGTGAGACAATAAAAGAACCTGTGGTGGCGGTGGCGGCGGCAAGGGACGAGGAGGTGAAGGATGAAGGACCAACCGAACTCCCTCAAACATGAAGTTTTATGTGTTGAGACGACCGTCGAAAGCCACCGCGCGATCAAATTTCCATGGACGACCTAATAAGAGATGATACGCATCCATGGGCACCACATCACACCACACTGAGTCACGATACTTGGGCCCGATGGAAAATTGGATCAACACCCAACGGTCCACCGTGATGGCATTACCTCGCTGAATCCACGCCAAAATGTACGGCTGAGGGTGTGGTAACGTGGATAACTGAAGGCGATCCACAACATCCTAGGCCACCACGTTTTCACAAGAACTAGAGTCAATAATAAAATAGCAGACATGGCTGCCTACTGTACACGTGGATTCAAAGATATGGTGTCGCTGGGCAGACTCGGTAGTATCAGAAACTCGAGGAGCCAAACACGAGCGACGAAGAACTAAGGCCAGGCCCTCGCCGCACAGATGTTCCTCCATCGGGTCGGGCTCGACGTTAAAATTCGGGGGGCCGTCATAAATAGCTCCTGTAGTGCCGTTGAAGTCCTCGGTAAGTAGAGCTCGAGAACCGCTGCGACGGGGACACGCCGACTGACGGTGACCCGCCTCACCACAAGAAAAACAACGGGGCCCACCACCTACGCGCGAACCCTCCACTCCTGCCACTACTCCTCCGATCCCGACCGCCGTGCTGGTCGAAGCTCCAGCTTCCGGAAAACCGACTGACCCAGGTGTGGTGTTGAGACCGCCCATCACAGCCGAACAATTCTGCCCGGTTGATGAAGACGGCAGTCCCTCCACGTGTGGCTGAAATCCCGGTGACGGCAAAGAACGCTGCGATTGTTGCTGTTCAATGAGCAAGGCCCGTTGATGAGTGACAGAGACGGTTTCCGGGGTAAACATATTCAACATGTCGCGAATAGCGAGTCGCAGGCCTCCCACATAACGGGACACCTTTTGAGTCGTCATCTCACGTAAACTGACTCGCGTAAGTAGACAAAAGAAATCATCCGTGTACTCATCCTTAGATCGAGCACCCTGACGCAAATTATGGAGTTGTTGATAAGTGGTGCTAACGTAGTTGAACGGAAGAAACTCCCGCTCGATATGTTTCCGAAACTTGGCCCATGTAGCGATTTTAGGTTTACCCAATAGACGCCTCTCATCCTTGAGTTGCTGCCACCAGGCGACAGCCCGTCCTCGCAACCGTGTACCGGCGAGGCCAACCCGATGGTCGTCTTGGACATTCTTGTATTCCAAAACCGCTTCTACCGATGCAAGCCAATCGAGAAACTCGGCGGCGTCCAGCCCACCCGAGAACTACGGGATATCCACGCAAAAGGCACTCTCCCAATGCCTTTCGCTGCGCGGTTCGTCGTCTGCACGTGGATTATCTTGCCGAAACAGGTTACCCTCCTCCTCCGTAGCATCCGAATTGCCGCCCTCCTCATCGCACGGCGAACGTCGTCTGCCACCAAACCGTGTGTGACCGCGACCCCCACGGCCACCACGATACCCACCGCGACCGCCATCCCGATCCTCGGCCCCGCCGCGGTTCGTTTGGTCGCGTCGCATCATCATCTGGAGAGCCTCCCTAATATACTCCATGTCCGCCGTTAGGTCCGCCATATCACGGCCCATCGACTGAAATTGCTGCCCGAAACCCTCGACTTGCCGCGTGAGGGCTTCAATCGCTGCATCTCGTCTGTCGTCAGCCGGGTCGTTCCTTTTGGGCGGCATCGTGAATCGTAGCTAACCCTGGATACCAACTGATGTAGCGTAGTGTAAACGAAAATGGAACAAGATGAGAAAACTCAATCTGAGAAATTATTTCATAAACGTCTTATCGTCTGAGAAGAAAAAGACAATATATAGAGTCCTAACAAAGTTAAACCCCTAATTTGCTAAATAAGTAAATTCCAAATAACATGAATTATTCAACTACTAACTAGGAAAAGGGAAATAAAGCATAATAATAAAATAGATAAGAAATAAATAACTAAATTAAAGATGGTAAACGATCATATTTTTCCATAAATGCCATTGTGATCTCGTATCCATCACAAACAAACAAAAAAAACAAACAAACAACTCTTCAGATTGCATATCATTTTGTTAAAATTAAGAATTGTGGAGCATGAAAGTTGAAACTAATATACATGAGTAAGGAAATTCACACAGCAAATAAATAGGTATTAGATAAAAAAAGAAAAAAAAATCTTATTACAATTTACCTTAGTACAATTAAAGAGTTAGAGAAACATATATAGTACGTTGTTTTGGTGGAACCGTGGAAGAAGAATCATTTTAGCTGCCATTCACCTTTGCACGCTCGCTCATTATTCAACTCAAACATCCTCAGCACATCCTCCAAATCTCCCTTATTTTTGCCTTTTTATTCACATCAATCAACCTTCTTTTGCCTCCCATATATTATTGGTACTCTATGCGCGGGTAGTTTATATATATAAAAATAAAAAAAAAATAACTGGACAAAAATAAAAATAAAAAAATAATTGTGGAAAAAAATAAAAAACATGTATTTTCATAATATGTTTTTTTAAAACGTATTATGGTAATACGTTTTAAAATTATATTTTTAAAATATATTTTTTTTGAATAATTGAAAAACCTATTTCAATAATACGTTTTATAAAAAAAAAAAAAACATATTTTGATAATACGTTTAATAAATAATTAAGAAATAAAACGTAATATCAAAATACGTTTTATAAATAATTATTTATAAAACGTAAAATAATTATTTATAAAACGTATTTTGATAATACGTTTTATATTTTAAAATTAATGAAAAAAAAAATAATGTGTAGTATGTATTTTGTGTTTTGGATACGTTTGGGCTCGTCTGAACTCGGAATCGAGTTCCGTTTTTTCCTATACGTAGCTAACGAACCCCTCTATTCAATGATACTTGCATGACCAAATTATTCTTGAAATCATATTCTCCCAAAGCTCTTGACCGATACATTAAATGTGTTTCGCGCGACTTTTCTTTTTGGGCCCGTTCGGACTCGTCCAAGCTCGAAATTGATTTCTGCTTCTTCCTATATGTCGTCAAGGAACCATTCTACACAACCATGATTGCATGGTCTACTTTCGGGCTAAATCTATTTTTCACGGGCTAAATAATTAACAAGTCACCAATTATATAAATAGATGGTCCATAGAGGATTTGTTAACTATTTAGCCCCGTGAGGAATAAATTTAAACCCAAAAATTTACTGGGCAATCATGGTTGTGTAGGTGGGTTCGTTGGCGACATATAGAAAGAAACGGAACTCAACTGCGAGCTTGGACGAGTCCGAACGGGCCCAAAAAACTAAGTCGCACGAAATACGTTTAATGTGTAAGTGAAGAGCTTTAAGAGAATATGATTTCAAGAATAATTTGGTCATGTATAAATTATTGAATAGAGAGGTTCGTTAGCTACGTATAGGAAAAAACAGAACTCAATTCCGAGCTTAGACGAATCCGAACGGGCGTTATTGTCGTTCACGGTCACGGCGTCTTCTACCTCCACCAATGTTGGCAGCGGGTTGATGCCTCGCTCTGTGTGACTGTGTACTCTGGGATGGGACGTAGTCCTCCTTGGATAGAACTTGACTGAACGACGCCCCTTGTGTGACCTCTTGGCCTCCAATAGTCAGAGAACTATAGGTACTCTCCCGGATGAGTGCACAGAAGATCAACATATTTGGATGTATAAGGGGTGGATCTTCTGTTGGAACATACGTGAAGTCCACTTGTCTGATAAGGTTCTCCGTCAGTTTGGGTGTCAGCAGTTCATCCCCCAAAATCCGATGATTAGTGGTGAGCAAGAATGAGAGACACACCACAGAGGTCGAGGAATGACTGGGAGGGCATTGGTGATCGGGCCGCCTTTCATTCACACCTTACCAAGGGCTGAGTCGATAAAAGAGAACAAAATGTCCTCCAAGATGCCCTATGGATCACTTTCTACAGGCTGAGTAGGGTTACATTGATTGGTTTTCACTAGGACTGTAAGACTTATCAGTGACCCTACCAAGTACACGGTGGTCCAATAGGACGGTGACTATCAGACATTTGCCGAGCGGGAGAAGTGCGATGTAAGTATTCATAATTTGTGGTTTTTTATTATTTTTTTTTTTCTTTTTTGGTGTTTCATACTAATTACTTTGAATTTTATTTTCAGACTCAAGCCCTGAAGGGGGTTTATAACTCGTTAGCGAATATTCAAGACATATTTTCTACACTCTCTCCACGGGCGCAGGTCGCATTCCAACAGTCCTACAACATTGTCTATAGTTATCTTACCAACAGTCCTACAACATTGCCTATAGTTCTCTGACTGTTGGAGGCCAAGAGGTCACATAAGGGGCGTCGTTCAGTCAAATTTATCCGAGGAGGATTACGTCCCATCCCAGAGTACACAATCAGACAGGGCGAGGCATCAACTGCCAACATTGGTGGAGGTAGAAGACGCCGTGACCGCAAACGACAACAATGCCCGTTTGGACTCGTCTAAGCTCGAAAGTGAGTTCCGTTTCTTCCTATATGTCACCAACGAACCCGTCTACACAACCATGATTGTCCGGTCAATTTTTGGGTTAAATCTATTCCACATAGGGCTAAATAATTAACAAATCACCTATTAACAAATCCTCTGTATACCATCTATTTATATAATGAGTGATTTGTTAATTATTTAGCCCATGAGGAATAGACTGAACCCGAAAATTGTCTATAGTTTTCTGACTGTTGGAGGCCAAGAGGTCACACTAGGAGCGTCGTTCAGTCAAGTTCTATCCGAGGAGGACTACGTCTCATCCCAGAAAACACAGTCACAGAGGGCGAGACATCAACCCCTGCCAACATTGGTGGAGGTAGAAGACGTCGTGACCACGAACGACAACAACGCCCGTTCGAAATTGAGTTCTGTTTTTTCCTATACGTAGCTAACGAACCTCTCTATTCAATGATGCATGCATGACCAAATTATTCTTGAAATCATATTCTCCCAAAGCTCTTGACCTACACATTAAACGTGTTTCGCGCGACTTTGCTTTTCGGGTCCGTTAGGACTCGTCCAAGCTCGAAATTAATTTCCGCTTCTTCCTATATGTCGCCAACGAACCCATCTACACAACCATGATTTTTCGGTCAATTTTCGGGTTAAATCTATTCCTCACGAGGCTAAATAATTAACAAATCACCTATTAACAAATCCTCCGTGGACCATCTATTTATATAATGGGTGATTTGTTAATTATTTAGCCCGAGAGGAATAGATTTAGCCCAAAAATTGACCGGGCAATCATGGTTGTGTAGATGGGTTTGTTGGCGATATATAGGAAGAAGCGGTAATGAATTTCGAGCTTGGACGAGTCTGAACGGGCCTAAAAAGCAAAGTCGCGCGAAACACGTTTAATGTATCGGTCAAGATCTTTGGGAGAATATTATTTCAAGAATAATTTGGCCATGCAAACATCATTGGATAGAGGGGTTCATTAGCTACGTATAGGAAAAAATGGAACTCAATTCCGAGTTCAGACGAGTCCAAACAAGCCCAAAACACAAAACACATAATATATATTAATTTTTTTATTCATTAATTTTGAAATATAAAACGTATTATCAAAATATGTTTTATAAATATTTATAAAACGTATTTTGATAATATGTTTTATAAACAATTAAGAAATAAAACGTATTTGAATAATACGTTTTAGTTTTTAATTATTTATTTAATTCTTAATTATTTGTAAAACGTATAACCAAAATACGTTTTATTTATTAATTTTTTTTGAAACGTATTATGTGAATACGTTTTACACTAAAACGTATTGTCGGAATACATTTTACACTATAAAACGTATTTTGAAAATACATTTTTTTAAATAAAAACGTATTCTCAAAATACGTGGTTTTGATTTTTGTCCACTTAATTTATTTTTTATTTTTAAATAAATAAATTAATCCTCTATGCGCTCCATCAGTCAACAAAACCTATTTCATGACTTTGGGCAAAAATCAATTTTTTTTTCTGTGCAACTATACCGTATATCCAGTGCCGGCTCTAGGGGGAGGCACCATAAACCCATGCCTAGGGCCTCCAATTTTGAGGGGCCTCAATTTTTTTTTAATGTTTATGTATTTGTGTTTGATTTTGTTTATTTACACAAATAAAGAGGTTAATGGCTAAATAGAACTTAGCCCATTACACAAATCAAGATCAAGAGACTAATTAATGAAGAGGCTAATAGCAAAATATGTACTTTGTGTAAGAATTTTAAGCCCTAAATATTTCATTTGTTTTCTTATGATGTTCGGTCAAAAGAAATTGTGTGAAAATAAATATTCTTTGTTGTAATATGATTTTTATTTTCTCCTCCTTGTTGTCTTCATGATTGCTTGAATGCAATTTATAATTTATTAAATGTAATTTTTCCAACGTATAGAAAAACAAGAAAAATCATTTTTTTCAATTATTTATTTATTTAATAGTCTTGTGTAAATAGATTTTTTTTTTATTGTATGATTCTATCTACAAATAGTTCTACCATGCAAGTTCAAATCGGGACATTCAGAAACGTAAAATTTGTCTTGGGCCTCCGAATTTCTGGAGACGGCCATGCGTATATCAACACCAAAGNCTTTCACTACGCTTTCTTTTTTTTTTCAAAGTGACAGATCTCGAGAAATGCTATAAGTATATAATATTGTACATAAAAGTATACCTAACACTTATATTGAGTGGGACCGATCAAATATAAAAAGAAAAATGCTATAAGTACATAATAAATGTACATAACACTAACAAAGAGTGGAGTCCACTTAATTTTTTATTTTTGGTAGGGCCCACTTAATGTGAGTGTTATGTACACCTCTATGTACAGTATTATGTACTTATAACATTTCTCAAATAAAAAATGACCCAACTCCATATGAGTGTTATATACACCTTCATGTACATTTATTATGTACTTGTAGCATTTTTCATAGATTTCATAGATTTTGTCCTCAAAAGGAAGAATTAAAAGATTAAACCCGAAGGTTAACTAGCTCTACAACAAAAACATCTGGAATAAGATCCAAGCACTCGACAGTGACTATGCATAGAAACCAGTAAGCTTGAAACCCAATCCAAACAAAAGATAAAATTGATCAAACACCAATAAGTGGAGACTAGGAGCATGTTTGTTTATAAAAAATTTTAGTTTTGTTTGAAGTTTTTGGTTTGGTTTGGTTAATTTTGAAAAGGTGGTATGGTTAGATTTTAGTGGATAATTAAATTAAAATAATATTTATAATAAAATAATTAAAATTGATTTGATGTAAAAGTAGGAGAAAGAAACTTGGAGTGATGGTTAGTTAAAATAATGTGAATGGATGAATAGTGAATTAAGGTTGATGTGGTTGTATGAATGATTGATTGATATTATTTAATTATATTGATAATTTTGATGACAGTGAGGTTAAGTTAAAGTTAAGTTAAAAAAAGTAGTTGAGTTAAAATATTGAATTTTTTTTAGAAATTCCATAAACAAACATCTCATGAGCTCCCACAAGGGGAGAAAAACAATACCTACACTAAAAACAAAAAACACACACCAACAATACAATATAATATTGTCTTCCTCCTCCTTACTAGCAAACAACAATAGGTACACAACTAAGCACACAAGTCTAAACCCGTAACAAAACATACCCACAACCCATAACCAAAAGACAGCTACAGAAGCATACCCCATTGCTTAAAACTCCAGTTGAAAACAACGGCTAGAAAGAATCGGCGAGAAAGCCTCAATCCATCGCAAATACTTAGGTGTGCCTAGGTACACCTAGCTAGGTGTGCCATAAATGAACATGTTATGTTACAAAATGAACATGTGTAAATCATGTTTGTACATGTTCATTTTGTAACATTTAAACTGTCCTGGCACACCTAGCTAGGTGTGCCTAGGCACACCTAGCTAGGTGTACCTAGGCACACGGTAGTAGCACTGCTCAATCCATATCTGAGCTCTCGAAGTCATCAATCGGGGAAAAAAACACTTGCCTTTTTGTTATGCTATTTAAAAAGTTAATTAGGTTGAATATCAATTCATTTTTATTTTTCTTTAATAGTCATGCAATCTTATGAATGAAAACTAATAAGCAGACTAGCTACTCCGAGCAATATGGAATGAACAGCAAATAATGTCAAATAAATTTGTAAATATAAAAATACTTGTATAACTTTTGCTTTATACCATTTTTTTCCTTCATCTTGTAGGATATATATAAAGACCCAAATAGATAAAATATAAATTTAATTACTAAAAAAAAAAGAGCATACGTACAGTTTGTCAATTGTGTTATTGTATTGTTAGTAAGTATCGAGATATAAATTATTTTCTTTCATTTTAATTAATATAGTTGCAACAAACGAAATATCTCAAAATCTATGAAGATTTCTTATAACTAATTTAAATGTTAACACTAGTAGCACATAACTAATTTTACCAAACATAATTTTGCCAACCACCACCAGTCAAACATTGATACAATCATCAAAACAACTGATATGATCAACTAAATGATCATATTGGTTAAATGCACTTATGTTTATAGGATTCTTTTACGGGGAAAAAAAAAGAAGACAAGTGGTGGACAAAAAAAGAAAAAGAAAAAAGGGGGTGGACAAGAATCAAAAGCCCGTATTTGCTGAATACGGCTTTTGATTTTTTTATTTGTAAAACGTATTCCGTGAATACGGTTTCCTTTGTAAAAAAAATGTAAAAAACGTATTCCTTAAATACGTTTTTTAATTAAATTACACAGAAAACGTATTTACAAAATACGTGCTTTCTATGTTGATCCACTCCCCCCTTTTTTTTTTGTTTTTTATCCACTTATTATTTTTTTATTTTTAAATATATAAACTGCCCTATGTTTATATCCTATAGGGACATCAACTTGGCATAAGGCAACTGCATTCATGTCATTCATTTAACCCCCAAATTATTATCTAAATTATCCACATAATCTTCGTGTCATTATTTTATCAAATTTCTTTTTATTTAAACATTCAGTCACGTTACTTTTATCATTTAGGACCCATTATACAATTACTTAATATTAATATATGTTCATGTCTATAAGATTTTTTCATTGTTTGTAACTGAATGTATAATAAATTTAGTCGCATATAACCTTGTTTAGTTTATGGCTTGTTTATAATAAGAAAACAAAAATTACTATTGCGCGTTTCATAATCCGTTCAATCTTGGTAAAATTTTATTTTAGTATACTATACTAGCTTATTTTTAGAAAATATTCATTTTTTTAATTTTTTTATAGACATCAATTTCAGTAAATTAATTAAAAATTCATATAAAAGGTACAATAATCACTAGTGACAGGATAAGGACTTGATTATTAAAATTTATCACAGGCTGAAAATTTATTTGTGCATATAATTTTGGACGGGCAATTGACTGAGCACACAAAAACTAATTAAACCGAGAATTTTGGCATATAACTGCCTCGACGAGAAAAATCCAAAATAGATCAGGCACTTGAAAATGACATGAGGCGACACAGAAATTAGGCCAAAATAGGACAAATCAAATTACTTGAGAGGAAATTGGATAGGCAAACAAAATATAATTAAACTACAAGTTTGTGGTCACTACCGTATTGATGAGACAAATCAAATGGCGAGTCACCCGACTAGAACTCATGCCATAAGGTACCAAAGTCGTCCCTATGTAAAGAATAACCAGTTAAAGCCAAAATTATTTGGGTGACAAATTAAGCAAGCAAACGAACTTTAATTGAGATGACTTGTTGAGTGTATGACCGATTCGATAAGAAGAATCTGATGGTGGGTCACCACCTAAATCTAATGCTAGATGATGCTGGAATTAAACAGGATAAAAACAACTCAAATTATTTTTGATGGAATATAGAGTTGGCAAACAAACTTTGATTGTGCTAAAAATTTACGGGTACAACCTTCTCGACGAGAAGAATTCGACGATTGGTCAATCATCTGAAAACATCGATGACCTCCGAATTAGGCCGGAAAACATATACCGAATTTCATTATGTTATTCGTGATTATGTATATTGTTTGAAAAAAAAATAAAAAATTAAATTAATACACTAAGTTTGATGTCTACTAAAAGAAAATAACTTTTTTTTAAGAGACCAATACAGTGGATTACAAATAAAATTTTGTCTATGTGTACTGGCGAGCTTATTTGGGTGATATGTATCTCAAAATATTTATCAAAGGTTTGGTACACTGAATTATTACAGAGATTGCATCGTGATAGATTGTTTAACTAATATGTGCGCCAACACACATATCAATATACAACATAATTTTTTTTTAATAAAATTATATATATCAACTAAAAATTATCTATAACTCATTAAATATAAATTAAAAAAATTATTACAATATAAGTATAAGCTCATTTTAAATATAAATAATAATGCAGTTTTTTAAAGAATATTTGAAATTTAAATAACAAAATACTATCTAACTGTTTGATGTAGGAAGCCTAGAGTGGGAGGGATTGAATGAGAAGTCGTTCTCTGAACTCGATGTAAAAGTTTTATTTCAATCTCAAATTGCTTCAACCGAGGATCATTATTCGTGAGGAACATTGTGCTTCAGATCTTGATAAAGCTACTCAATAACCACGATGCAGCGTGTAACACCTCGCCTACTATTACAAAAATCAGAGTAAATTTTTCGCGCTTTATTATTTGAAAACACTTATTTGATTTTCAAAAATTCTCATTTCATTTTTGAAAACACTTTATCTTTATCTCGCGGGATACTACTAAACTTATTAACTTTATTCTTTCTTTATCTCAAAACATTTAACATTCATACATGCAACCAAGTCAAATTCACTCTAGAAGACGCCGTGAAAATACTAGAATTAAGCATGCAAAGTTTAATGCCTCATAATCTCAAATAAGTCTGAAATGCAGAAGTTGACATAGTTTGAAATTATAATCAAACATACTAGCTCAAACATGTTCAAATAGACTAAATGACATGTTTCTAAAAAATATCCTCTCGCTTATGACCAACACCCATTGTTTTAAATAGCTTACTATGTAGCTCGCTATATAGCTTTTTTTTGGAAAACGCGACATAGCCTTATATATTTAGCGTTTTTCCGGAAAAGCTTACGCGAAATGTTGAAATGGCACACTTTGTTACGCTAGTTTGCGCTATTTCACGCTATTGTGCGCTACATTGCACTATATTTCTGCAACGACATTTGAATAATAAAATATTCAAAAACTCGTATATTATTTATATGTTATTAAACACTTCCTTATGTACAATATTATTGGTTTGATTCTTTGGCAAGTAAAGTACTACATAGGTGTTCGAATTTTATCTAAAATTGCATATTATTAGTTATTAGTTAACGAATTTTAAAAAAATCAAAGGATCTTATTATTATACAAAATTGGAGTAGAAAAAAAGTATAAATTTTTTAGGATTTTCACCTATTATTTATTTTAAAATCTAATTCTAAATTTCAGTTAAGAAAACTGAAAGTTTGAAAATGCAAAGTCCTAAGGTTAGTAGTGCAATATTTATCGGTCCATTTTAGCTATATCATGTCATTTTTTGATATTCGACATTTAAATAAAGAATAAAAAGTTCATATCTAATGGTTAGAACTAATTTGTAATTAAATAAAATAATATTAATTAAATGCATATACTTAAAATTATATTATGACTTGCCTCATTATATTTTCGTTGTTTGTTTTTACTTTTTAATATATTCGATTTATTATTTAAATATTTGTATTATGATATTTACATTAAATATTGTGAAAAATCATTCAAATACTATGATAATTTTTGTAATCAACCATCCAGTTTTATTATATGCAAATATATTTGTAGTATTTCTATAAAAAAAAAAATTATACCCAAATAGCTTACGCAACACGTAACTCTATTTACGCTACGCAGTATAAAGAACAAAACGCGACGCATTACGCTATACGCGTTTTAAAAACTGCCGACATCACAGCCTGCTCACGCGCCACGCTGGACTCCGTCACCTAAAAAAAAAAAGGAAATTGGGGCGTGAACATAAAGTCCATGTGCTCCGCAGAAACCGACACTGAATATTCATCACAAACAATAACAAATCATGACATCGGCATATATATAAATAAACTGGCTATTTGAGACTACTGGACTCTCCGGTACTCATGTGCACACTCTGGGGGTCTCCTCCCAAAGAAGCCCAGGAAGGCTCGCTTACCTTCATCTGGGCGCTCGACTTAGGACGGGCCCGCTCACCACACATCCAAGTCATATTAACTCGACCCAGGACTGACACGCTCATCCATCCCGGTCCTTAATCTACTCACACACATACCTCAGGCATGATAAAGAATTATAGGCAATGTAATACACAGTACATGGTCCCCACCTGATAGCTGGTGAATGCAAATGCTGGAAAAGATGCGTAGCTGCCAGAGGTTCGACTCTCCTCAAGCTACAAAATATTTGAGCAAAATATATTCTATGTACTTGGGTCAACTTGAAAAACTCGGTTCTTAAATATTTGATCTTACTAGGTTCATTCACTCGATTTTAAAAACATTTAAATCTCATATTTAGAAAATTACGAGCTAAGTTGAAAAATTACTGTCCTGAGGCTGTCTAAGGTTCTCGGAAAAATTATCTTAGTCAAGAGCTATTTACCTGACATAATCTTAATCTGACTCGGCTCGAAAAAATACTAAGTCTCGGCTCACGCTCGAATCGGAATTCTGTACTGAAAAATCTCAAACCGTTCGAACTGCCCAGACCGGTTCGGCTGGATTGGACCGGCTGTTCGCTCAAAACCGGCCGATTGCTTGATGGCTAGGCACCGCTAGACCGCGGTCAGGGTCCGACGCGGCAGCTCACGGGCACACGCAGACACAACTGACACGGCCTTGCCGACGCACGAGTCTTATGAGGTGCGTCGCGGCCACTGGCACTTGGGCGCGCTATATCGCGGCTGGCGGGACACGGGCGCTGCAGGCAGGGCTAGTGGCTGGCGTGACGCGCGGGTAAAAGGCTGGCTGGTAGGTGCGCGCGGGCGCTGGGCAGAGCTCAGGGGCGCGGCTCGGTCGGTCCTGGTGCAGGGGCATGTATGTTAGATATGCTGTAAAAGCATGGATTTCAGATTCTAGCAATTCTATTTTTATCTGGCAATCATGTTTTAGTCAAAGTATTTATGTTTGCAGTTTATTTATTTATGCAATCATAACTCCTTTATTTTACATTGTAGATAGTATGGTTCGTCGTGTCGAACAGAAAGATCATACTATCGGTTCCTTGTAAAATATAAACTAATTGTTCACAGTTTAGACAGGCAGTGAGACCCCTGTTGGAAAAGACTGTAGTGTAAGTCTTGATTCGGTTGATCTTTGATTGATGGTTTACACATCTACTTATGATAAGTATTGAACAGGACCGCGGAAGGCTAAGATTACAAGATTTATTGATCGCAGTTATAATCTAAACCTTCAGTAATTGATGCATACTCTTAAGCTGTAAGATAATATAAAATGGGCATATATATTCATTACTTATTTATTTAATTTACCATGGGTGATTCCTATTCTTTTAGGACGATATACTCGGTATTTTGGTAAATGAGGGTGTTTATATGATGTGCTGTTATAAATTATTTACGGTCACTATGTCCCAGTGTGCTGGGTTGATGACGTCCCCGAAATGAGCTCAGGAAGGAATATTATGTCAAGCCCTGCAGGCGGATGTGTATCTGACATATGATTAATGATCTTAGTGGTATTAGTTTCGAAAATGGATAAGAAGTTGATTAATTATTTTGTCAGTAATTTAATTAATCAACGGACGTTATATCTTAAACATAAGAAGATAAATTGATCAATTAAATTAATATTAATTTATTAATTGGAGGTTCGAATTTATTGAATAAATTGGAGCTAAATGGGAAGAGCAATAATATTACTCTAGTGGAAATATTTTATTATTTAATTCTATTTAAATTAAGGAATTAATTTTATTCCATAATTAATATTCCATTAGGAGAGGAATATTCCTTCTAGAATATTACTTAGGGTTAGGAGACTAAAAAGTCTTCTAGAAGGTAATTAGGGTTAGGAGGAATTCTATCCTTGGTTGGAAAAGTATATGGAATAGAATTAAGTTTTCTTAGCCTATTAAGATAAACCCATATTTAGCACCTCCTTAAGGTCCCTAATGTAGCCCATAAATACACCATGTCCCAACCTCTTCCCCTACGCTTGTGACTCGATTTTAAGGTATTCCCAAAGAGAGGAAAATCGAGAAAACAAAAATATTGAGAGTTCGATAGTTTCGATTAATCGCCCACCAAGATTATTCGAAGTAGGTGTAAAAGTTATATATTAGAAGGCTTTAGGGTACAATATTTATCGAACCTTTTATGTATATATTTATATATATAATTTTTTCGGCGACCCCACGATTACCGGCAATCGCCGGCAACTCGCCAGAATTTTCCCAGAATCCACCAGCCACGGCCAAGTCCTTCAGTTCGCGCCCAGGCGTCCAGTCCACGCACAAGATGTCCAACATGCTTGGCCCGTTCGCAGTAGTTCAGAGCCCAGACGCGCAGCCCAGGTGTCCTTTGTGCGGCCCGTCGCCAGTGAAGCCCAGCCGCATGAAGAAGCCCAGTAGACGTGCGCAGCCCAATTCAACACGCCAGCCCAATACGCGGCGAAGCCCAGCAGGAGTGGATGAAGAGGTGCGGGCCGTCCCAGCCCACGAGAACCCACGTCCCTCAGCAGCTTCGTTCCGTGCACAGTCCGCGAGAGCCCGCGCGCGGCCCAGCTCCTTCCAGCCTGTTCCACAGCCCAACCGAGCGCGACCGTGGCCCAATTTGCTCCAACGCAGCCCAATTGGTGTATCCGCGCCCCAGCGCGCCTCAACTCAGCCCAGCACGTCTTCTAGCAGCCCAAACGCGTCCATCTTGAGCCCAACAAGCAGCAGGTGGTCCAGCAGCATGGCAGCAAGTTCCAAACCGGTTCAACTCGGTCTAGAAGCCCCGGTTCATGTCCAAGACGGTTTTCGAGCAGTCCGATTAATTTATCGAAGGTCCGAGACAACTCGATGAGCCCGACGAGCAACCAGAACACAATGATGACTCGATTAAAATCAAGAAAGGCCAAGTCCAGCAGCCCATCGGATTCTGGTATTCAGACGATCTCCATCAACGGAAATAAAAAACCTCTCAGAGTCGGCAAAATTTTTAAACTGTAAGTCCTAATCCTAACTATAGATTCTGCTGCGTTAGGATTTATTATTCAATAAATTTGAACGTGCACATAGCCGACGTTCCTAATAGAAACCAACAACGTACTCGGGTGGCTCTGCAACGGGGCACTGTGACAGGACATGGACAGGCACACGAAGCAGGGACGAGACTAGCGCAGACAGAGGCGCGAGCTGTGGACGCGCGCGAGTGCACGCTGGCTGTTCTGCGACGCGCGGGGTGAGGTGTGCTCGGACCCCATGCACACGTGCTGCTGCGAGACACGCGGCACTCGGCAACACTATTGGGCGCGGACTGCGGGCGTGACCAGCGGCTCACCGGCCGGCCGGTGACTTTTTCGGCAACTGAGGGCTCATTAGGTTCCTTATGATGTCTAGAGTCCATTTATACGATAATGACTCCGGATATTATGCTCAGACTTTAAAATCACTCGATGTTAAAAAACGAGCAAATCTAGGGTTCTAGTTCACTGGACATCTTAACTCATTTCAAGCCGAAACTTTTAATCATAAACTCAACATAATAGAGGGGTATTCCAGATCTACTAACCTCAGCAAAAACATACTCGTATATAACCTTTACAAAATTCACCAATTTAGACTTAAGATCCGATTTTTGAATTCTTATCAAACGAACTCCAAAAATTCTCAAATTTTAAACACAACCTCAACATGATATTTAAGATTTTTGGGTAAAATATCTCAGCAAGATCAAATCTATAACTCGTTCAACATAATATAGCCATTTTAGGTCTAGATCTAAAATTCTAGTTCACATAGCAAATGAACTCCAAAAATTCCCAAATTTAAACCTCAGCCTCAAGAAAGTATTATATGATTTTAGCTATTTAAATCACAATTTTCTCACATGCTCATCTCAAGATCTAAAAATCAACCATTAAATCACAATAAATCTAGATCTATTTATTCTACTACATTTTTCTTAATTTATATTTTCAAAATACTTTTGAATTCACATCTAAGCCATAGGAGGGAGGGTTTATATAGATCTATACTTAGAACTCAAAATCAAAAAAGGAAGATGGAAAGTGCTAGTGGCGAGCGGGTGCGGGCCGGATCTGGCGTGCTGGCTGGTTGGGCGTGCGGATCTGGACACGGCCGAGCGCTGGGAGGAGGGATCTGGAGGTTGGCACACGGATATGGGCTGCTGGAAGTGAATCTGGGCATGGGAGCTCGGATCTGGCGCGTGCTGGCGTGCGGTATGGGGTCCTGGGTGTGAGGAAACTGCTGAGGCTAGCGGTGGCGTGCTGGGAGCGTAGACTGCGGACATAGGCTCGACTGGTGGGCGTGTGGCTGCTTCTGGGTGCTTGGTTGAAGGGGGTGCTACAGCGAGGAACAAGGCGTGCTATGATTAGGCTCGGGTTCCGTCGCCGAGAGTTAGGGCTCGGTTAAGGAGGTGGTCGGGTGCTTCGTATAGCTATGGAAATTTATAGACATAGCATAATATTTTGGACTTAGGAGAATATTTGCTTGAATGCTTAGGACTTGAAATGGTGTTGGGAAAATGAGGTTAAGTGATAAGAGCTCATTACATGCTACATAAAATTAGGGTTTGGAGAGGACATGATAGGTGGGAGGATTTAGACTCTTCTTAAGCTTGGTAGGTGAGACATTAACTGCTATTCATACTTGAGTCTTGGTGACCAAGACAAAATAAACCTAATGCATTTGATTTCGGCCATATGAATCTGATGGTATCCACTCCAAAGATCCAGTTTGGAAAACACTGTAGCCCCGTGCAACTGATCCAACAAGTCATCCAGTCATGGAATAAGAAATTAGTAACGTATCGGGATCTTGTTGATCGCGCGACAGTGGACGGACATTCGCCAAGGTACTTCTTCAAAATGAGTAGCGCAGGCACCGCACACAGGCTGAGGCTCCTGCGAATAGACCCCCGCTGTAACAACTCCTCAATCTGATGATGAAGCTCTTCGTGTTCCACTGGACTCATCCGATAGTGAGGCCGATTGGGCAAAGAAGCGCCCGACACCAAATCGATATGGCATTGAATATCCCGTACCAGTAGGAAACCACTCGAGAGTAGTCCTCTAGAAAAACATCGACAAACTCATAAAGCAAAGGCTGAATCACGTCAGGAGGTGAGCCATCCGAGACCGAGTCTGCACCTAAAACAATAAGAACCATCGGAGCCTCGTGCATCTCACAGACAAAGTCAGACCGTCAAAGAAACAACATCGATGAAGAAGAGGGTGCCTAAACTGAAGATGTAGGTGTCGAAATTGAACGAGGCAGGGGTGGGTGCAAGACGATGCGGACGCAATGGAAAACAAAGCCATACATGTTCAGGAGCCCATCATGTACTACTGCTCTATATAACTGCCACGACATGCCCCACTACATGTGGCAGGCGTCCATCGGCACAATGTCACACAAGATATCATCTTTATACCTCGGGACGATGGAAAAGGCCACCAACACACACTGATTCACCGTGACCGAGCCCCCCTTTCTGAATCCAAGCTAGCGTATAGGGCTGAGGATAGGGGCCCGGTCGTTAAATGCAACTTCGATACTGCCTCTGAAAACACCACATTCTCACATGTGCCAGAGTCAATCATAAATCACCAGACACGACCCCCAACCATGCAAGTTGACTTAAACATGTGATGGCACTGTCACTCTCAGTTGTGACATGTAGAGATAAAAGAGATAAATGAAGGACCAACGCGTGACCCACGTCCCCCGTCACCGTGCTCCTTCGTAACCTCCAGCTCCTTATCAAAGATAGGTGGACCGGTATACTCCACGGTATCTTGCTCGTCGACCAAAAGGGCTCGTGAACCACCCGCATTCAAACATTGGGCCTGTCTATGCCCTGGTTCTCCACAAGTAAAGCATTGCGGGGTGCTTAATTATTGAGTGTGGCCCCTAGGTATGGGGCGACTCTCATGACCCCCGACTGCAGACCCAGACGATGCGGTCCCCACACTAGGCCAAACAGGCACTGTTGGCACTGATGTCACCGTGCTCGCCGAAGGCTGTCGTGAGGAAGTAAAAGTCAAAGTCGGTCGAAGGGCCTGCTGCTGCTCAACCAATAATGCGCGCTGATGTGCCTCAGAAACATAGTCTAAAGTAAACAGGTTCATCACGTCCTGGATGGAGACCTGTAGTCCACCGATATAACGTGAAACCAACTCTTCCAGAGTCTCGCTATAGTCATCAACCCTGCACTAGCCTTGTCGAAGGTTCTGTAAATGCTGATATAATGTACGGACAAAATCAAATGACAAAAAATCTCATTCAAGATACTTACGAAACTTTGTCCACGAAGTGATTTTTGCTTTGACCTGACGATGTCGCACGCCCTTCAATTGCAGCCACCAAGCGGCCGCGCATCCCTAAAGCCGTGTCACTACGAGCGCGACGAGTCGGTCGTTCGGGACGGCCTTGTAATTGAGGGTGGACTCGACGACGGCCAACCAATCAAGGAAATCGACCGCGTCAAACCCTCTAGTGAACTCTAGTATTTAAACACAAAAAGCCGATTCCCATCGACTATCACCATCACCCTCAGCCTCATGCCGGCGAAAACAGACCACACGTCCTGGATCATCGAAGCCAGTCGTCGGGCCACCGAAATCAGTCGTTGTTGTGCGCCTTTGGTCGCGCGCACTGGGTTTCTCAAAATCCTCGGCCACACTGCCTCTAGCCCCTATTCATTGCCGAAAAATGCTCCCATGCACTGCTACTTGCGTGGCCAGCGGTCCGCCACACTACCGGCGTGCTAGTATCTGCCGTGGTCGTCGCCGAAGCTGGCTCCGACTTTCGCTCACCCAGCCTAGCGCGAAGCCACCGCCTGTTCACCGCTGCTCGCGAAATCGGGCTGCCCCTAAAGTTTCGTCTTCATCCGTTCACCGCCATGTGTGAAACCTCCTCTTGCCTGCTGCTGGACGCGAAATCGAGGCTTAATTAGGGTTTTATCCGACCAGGTAGAATCATCGTCGTCACTTTCGTTCAAAGGAGGCGGGGACCGCTGTCCGGGGCGCCCCGCCATGCCCGCGTCCCCCACTACCACCTTTGCTCCCCCGCGATAGTCACGACCTCCATTGCGGTTCGTCTGCCATTCCCTGATCACGGTATTGAGCGAGAGACAAGTATCTTCCATCCTCGTCGAGAGATCGTCGAACTAATTATCCATCACTTGAAACCGATTGTCCACTTGTTGAAAGCGATTGTCGATGTCGGCATCACGTTGGTCAGTTGCTGCATCTCATCTACGCAACGACATCGTAAATCGTTTCGACAATTTATACCAAATGATGTATGGAACGTAGAGTGGGAGGAATTGAACGAGAAGTCGTTCTCTGAACTCGATGTAAAAATTTTTTTTTCAATCTAAAAAAATTATCAATAACAACGATGCGACGTCTCTAAATAAGTCCCTAAACAAGTCTTACAACCCAAGTTCTAAACATAAAAAGTCCAACATGAAGGAATATAAACATAAATAATAGGAATAAGTAAAAATACAATCAAAATTGGGACGAAAGTCAATCATGTTTGATTGTTTGTCAAGGAATGCTAACGTAATTTTGTCGGAATCACTTTTTTTAAAAAAAAAATAAATCAGTACAAGTTTTTAACTAAAATTCAGGTGATAACGAATATTGTACTAAACAATTAGTAAAAACTTAAAGTAAAATGAAAAATAGGAGATGTTGATACATGATATAGAGTATATGCATGTTGCAACACTAGTAATTGTCTCCAATTCTCCATTTCAGGTATGCTACTAAATTACATCAATTGCTTTACAACTTTTAGATTATGGTTTAACAATTAAAAAGTTAGTGGACAAAGGCACAGAAAAATGAAATGATTAAAAAGTTGAAGCAGAGATTAAATTAGTTGATGGATTTTGGGTAATGGTGCAATAAATCAGTGTATTATGAGTTATGACTTGACTCGAGGGCCTCTCCTCCGACAGCGGGGCCCAGTGCCGGAGCTCCCCCGCCTTTGCTGGTGACCGTGATGGAGTTAAGTATCTTAACTACGGTTAAGAAGGGCCCAATAAACTTGGCCAATATTACGGGTTTTTGGTATATGTACAGTTCATCAAATGATAGGCTGACACGTTAACCTACTGTCGCTAGGCTTAAGTAGCCATGACTTCTCTGACACTCAAAGATGGCGGAGTTGAATTTTTTATTTAAATAATATTGGATCACTTGATGCGTCGTTTATTTAATAATCTAATTAAAAAGTTGTGTCCAATTAATTGCATGTGTTGGTTGATTAACGACTCTGCTGCCAGTACCACTCCAAAATTCATTTCATTTAGAATTTATTATGGGAATATATAATAATGTGTCTGGTTAAAGAATGGATGGATATAACTAGGCTAATCGCGCTGAAGAAAAAAAGATCGGATAGAAATTATAAACAGGATTTTTTTNNNNATCCTTATTTTGTTGCCACTTTAAATATTTTCTTTTGAGCATTTTTGGTTATGGATATCTCCAATTGAATTAGACGTATCACGCATGTGCTTCAAATATAAATTATCTCGTGGATGTAACAAATCTTCTCAAACTTAAATTTAAAATTTGAATTCTTATTCTTGTAGTCATAACCAGGGATGTTGTCGAACCGAACTGTTCGCGACAAAGTTCTTTCGTGTTCGATAACAGCTCGTTCGTTTAGCAATCGAACCGAACTAGAACATGGAATTATGTTCGTTTAGTTATCGAACGAACACGAACACGTTCGCAAACTAATCGAACGTTCGCGAACAAAAAAGTATTTATAATTTTATATATTATATATAGTAATATTGTATATAATATATTTAATCTAATACATAAATATGAATATATATTAAATATTAAATAAAATAAATTGTATGAAATTAAAATAAAATAAAATAAGTTAACAAGCACGAACACGAACTTGTCGAACAATTTGAACACGAACTTATTGAACAATTTGAACAATTCGAGCAGTTCACGAACAAGTTCGACTAGATAAACGAACGAACACGAACGTGTCGAACCAATAAACGAACGAACACGAACAAAATTTTTTATTCGTTTAATAAACGAACGAACACGAACATGATCGAAAATTAGTCGAAATCGAGCTCGAAAATCTTAACCTCGGTTCGGTTCGATTCGATAATAACCCTAGTCACAACTTTCACTACAAAAGCTCTTATATTACAATGCAAAACTCAAAATTCAAAAATCAAATATTCCAATAGTATAACTTCAAATGAAAATTTTTACTAGCGATCAATATCTAAATATTCTGTTGGAATTAAATTTCTCTTGAAATTTTAGTTGAAATTTGACGATTCCATTGATAACAGCTTATTTTTTAGAGATTTCTGTTGGATTTTATTTATCCATGCCATATTCAAGAAAACTTTTATTGGAATCATTAAAAGACAATGAAATTTTCAATTAAAAATCAATTCCAACTGAATATGTTTGTTGGAATCCGATGAAAAATCGCAAGGGAGTAGTAATATTAATATATTCATTGAAATTTGTATTGGAATCCCATTAAGATATATTTCAGTTTGAATTTCATTATTATTTTTAATTGTAGTGTTTGGTATGCTTTGCTAAACTACCTTACATTAGCATATTATTGTTACTGTTACATTAGCATAAGTTGGAAGTTGATTGAAATATATTTCAAACTTCATTAGCATATCTTAATGAAGTTCTTGCATTATTTAGAGGTAAACCTACCTTACATATTAGTGTTACTGCTACAACGAAGCCCAATACCGGTGATCCAGTTTGTTAGGTAACAAGCTCAGCTCTGGGCCTGTTTTAGGCCCATCAGCAATTGATAAACATAACGTATTGTCTTAACATTGTTCATTAATCTTAGCAAGAACAAAGCCAAATGGGCCAGAAAATGCTAATGACATCATTGGGACCACTTGATCCGTATTTTTATTCATGATTTTGTAGATTTGAAATTTTAAGCAGGGCGTATCGATAAATTTATTTTGCGCTATTTTTGGAGCCATGGCGAGGGCTCGCGGGGACGGCGGCAGACTCACTGGGTGAAGTGGGACTCCATATGTCGCCCCCATTCTGAGGGTGGGCTCGGGATTCGGCGTTTCTCTGATGTTGTTACTGCGTTTTCCTACAGGATGTGGTGGCGCCTTAGGGAGAGGGGATTATATATTTTTGAATAGTCATAGATTTAATTTAGTACACATAGAAAATAAAAAATTGTATTATAAAATTATATTTAATTATAGTGCAATATATATTATAAAGTTTCAAACAGTAGCAAATTTAGATTGATCGCTCTCTCAACTCATGACTCAATACTAATAGTTTCGATATTTTTTCTTTCCATTAAGCATATCATATATGGTCTTCTTTTTTAAAAATTATTAATTTTTATGCCTTCACATATTTACCATACATTCAATTTATTAAAATTAAAAAAATGGTACACAAAAGTATAAAAGGAGAATAATTGTAGTTGAATTATTAGTATAAAGAGAAATATAATTATTATTTTAATATAATTGCGTGAGCTTATGCAAAAAATGATATACTAATCATATACATATACACTAAAAATTACAAATTTTGGGGGCCCCCCCATCATACACCTGGATCCGCCTATGATTTTAAGGACGGTACACTTGTGTTTCAATTAGAGTGTATAAAAGAAACGAGCAGCTCGTGAATTCAACTAAAAAATATAAATTTTTATGTATAATTTTATATGACTCGGTTTGTTAAAATACAAGTTTCAGCTCGTTAATAATGATAAATGGCTCGAGGTAGAACTCGTCTCGAGCAGAAATAAAGACATGACTAGAATATCAGAACTCGAAATCAACTTTTTTACAATCAAAATTGATCAAATTAACCACACACACACACATAAGGCGGACATCTTTTACATCCTATTATGTACATGCTCTTTCTTCTACGCAATTCCATATAAAACTTTTATTTCACCCCAAAACTCATAAGTGATATGCGATATATATTATAAAGTTTCAAACAGTAGTAAATTTAGATTGATCGCTCTCTCAACTCATGACTCAATACTAATAGTTTCGATATTTTTTCTTTCCATTAACCATATCATATATGGTCTTCTTTTTTAAAAATTATCAATTTTTATGTATTCACATATTTACCATACATTCAATTTATTAAAATTAAAAAAATGGTACACAAAAGTATAAAAGGATAATAATTGTAGTTGAATTATTAGTATAAAGAGAAATATAATTATTATTTTAATATAATTGTGTGAGTTTATGTAAAAAATGTTATACTAATCATATACATATACACTAAAAATTACAAATTTTGGGGGCACAATGGCCCCCTGGATCCGCCTCTAATTTTAAGGACGGTACACTTGTGTTTCAATTAGAGTGTATAAAAGAAACGAGCAGCTCGTGAATTCAACTAAAAAATATAAATTTTTATGTATAATTTTATATAACTCGGTTTGTTAAAATACAAGTGTCAGCTCGTTAATAATGATAAATGGCTCGAGGTAGAACTCGTCTAGTTAATGAGTCGAGCAGAAATAAAGACATGACTAGAATATCAGAACTCGAAATCAACTTTTTTACAATCAAAATTGATCAAATTAACCACCCACACACACACACACACAGACATAAGGCGGACATCTTTTACATCCCATTATGTACATGCTCTTTCTTCTACGCAATTCCATATAAAACTTTTATTTCACCCCAAAACTCATAAGTGATATGCGATACGATAATCATATCACATATTCAAATAAGCCACATAATTAATAAGTATATGAGATTTTGTTAAATATATACAAACGCATAACGAAATCAAACGCATAGTTAATAATTATGCAAAATACTTTCGCATATTTTATAATTGCATATCTGAATCCAACGCCTAATTTAACATGCATATGTGAGAAATTTTTGAATATTTAGATATCCACGATTATGGGACATTTTCCGCATAGTTTACGACGCACATATTCAAATCTATAATGTTGTATAATTAACTTTTATGCTTAATATGTTTGTATATTCATGAATCACATATCCATATCAAAGGCAGTACAATTCATGACTATCCGTCATTTTTCGCCGATCCATATCACAAATCGCATAACAACCGAAATATAGCGTAAATAGCGCAAAATATAGCATAACTTGCATGCGATTTTCTGGAACTGCGCGAAATTATATATGCAATGTTGCGTTTTTGGGTAAAAATGCGCTTCGTAGCGTGCGAAATTGCGCTATTTAAAACACCGATGAGCTGATATAAGCTCATAATCGAGTTCTGTTTTCTCCTAATCGTCTCCAATGAACCCTTCTAGAGTTCTAGTGTGCAAGCCGCATAATCAGGTCTTGTTACTCTTATTCTAACATTCGTGAAAGATAGAATATTTTGTGAATTAAATAATATTTGAGTTACTTTTTTTTTTTGTTTAAATATTTGAGTTACTTAAACTCAATTTGCTCCAACCTTAGATTTTCCACATATACAAAATATAATTAATTTCTCATTCACTTTAAATTGGTTTCCAAAATTTTTTAAATCTTCCACTTACGAAAAATGGAATCATAAACCGGTACAAAGTCGACTATTAATACAATTTATTAGAAGTTTTCTTGTCAAATAATAGCAAAATAGAGATCTCATAAATGAAAACCTGAATTATGTGACATTTTGTGATTATTCAATGCCTCGCAAATTTGTGAACTATGAGTATATGAGACAGAGGATTAAAGCTACTTTAATTAGGCAAATAAAAGAAATAAAAAACAATGGGTAAAAATTGTAGGAAAAGAATTCGTTTAATTAGTTTTGGAGTCAAGTAGCTGTCTACTAGCATATATAAGTGATGATAACTTAAGGAAACTTGTTCCAAATCTCGCTAAGTTCCAAATATTCGGAATTTATTTAGTGTGATGTTGAGAGCGTGTTGTCAAATTGGCTACTAATGGCAGTGTGGACAGGATAGATGAAGAGAGAAAAAAACATTTTAATTTGATGGAAAAACTGCTAAAAAAAAAAAGTGTATGTACATTATAATTGATAAAAATTATTTACAAATAGAATTATATATAATATATTTTGAACAGAACGTCACTATTATAATAGTAAAAAGACCTATTTCTTNCAATACACTCTGCCTAAAAAATAAAATAAAATTCCAATTTTAGGTATTATCTCCATCCTCATCCTATAATCCCAATCACTAGTCCCTAGACCATAATTTATTCACTCTTTATATATGTAAAAGAAATTCATACGAGATATCTAATGGTGGCATGAAAATTGCAATACCTTATAATTTGATTCGTACACTTCATATTATGAATTAACATAAATTAAAATATTATATTATCAATTTGTTTAGGCTGTTACATCAAATCACCAAACACGATATTTTTTCTTAAATAAAAAAATAAACAGTTCTATTGCAGTCTTTGTTATGTTGAAAAAAATGCTAGTTGTTGGACCTATTTGGAAGCCGTATTATAGCAATGGTACTTTTTTCTGGACACGTTTCAAAGTTGTAAAGTGTGCTGAATAATAACAAAGATTTCAAGACAAGTACTGTATGTCACTACTGAGCCCGGCCCACACGACCTATAAATAATTCAAAAAGAAAAGGAAAAATGTGAAGAAAAGGGAGATTATAAAGAATGGTTCAGTAATTAATTACTATTTTGCTTTATGAAGAGGTTTAATGGAAGTCATTGCAAAGTTCTATTTGATCTTCTCTGTCACTTGATGAAGAATGATAGAAATTTTCTAGACAAGACATGTTAGCTCGTGCACACTTAGACTAAATGAGGAAAGACGATTTATTAATACTTTAAAAATAATATTATTTATATTTATGCATACACTATGAGTCTCAAAATCGAAAATCGTAAAGAAAAGTTAATTTAATATTATATATAAATAGACGATAAATAAAAATATTATCAATTTATTAAAAAGAAATTGAAATTAATACTTAATAGAAAAAGCAGGGAGAGCGATATGTAAATTTTTAGAATGTTCAATATCAAATTATTGATATTCCATCACTAAAGTGAAAATAAAAAAAATTGAGTAGAAATAAAATAATTGATTGAAAATTTATTAAAAAAAGTTTCACCAGAGATGGTAAAAAATAATTACCAAAAGAAAATAGAAAAAAAAAAAAGAAAACATATAAAAGAAAGTTTTAAAAAATTATCCTATTTATTAACAAAATATTTTTAGCGGAAAACAACAATACATCAAGTAAATACCAATATTTTTATATAAATATAAATAAAAATAAAAATAGAAATAGAAATACATTTATAGGTATGTTTTTTTTCCATTTTTTATTCATATTTGGTACACCATTTTCTTTTTCCTCTCCGTACCACAGCCCCACACAAGTGTACTACCCTAAACCCTACCCCACTCCCACCCAAATATGTTACTATAAATCTTCCTCCCCACGCCTCAAACCATTCACAATTTTATCCCACCAAACTCAAATCAAACCCAATTCTCAACATTTTCATCCCCATCTCATTAACACTCTCCCCTTTCCATAAACATATATTCCTTCCTTGGATCTATTTTCTTTTGGGGAAAAAAATACAAGGAAAAACGCGTACCTTTTGCGCCTCATATGAGGGGACCGCAAATATCCGGCGAGTACAGAACAATCCTGCGGATAATAGATGGAGTCTCCCTATCAAAGCGCTCCGCCGCCGCCCCACGGCGGAGATTCCCGGCCGTCGCTCGGATTCCCCCTCGGCACCGCCCTTCTACTGGTCGTGATTTTCAGCCTCAGCGGGATATTCTCCTGCTGCTATCACTGGGATAAGCTCCGCCGCTCGCTGTCCCTCCACGCCGCCGCCGCCGATCTGGAGTCCGGCGGCGATTTCAGCCCCTCCAAGCCCAAAACTCCACTAATGGTACACACCTCATCTATAAATATTTAATTTATTTTTCATATAAGTTTTTTTTTTTTTTGTGAGTAATTTTGTTTCCTTTAGCTGAAAGACAAAGACATTAATGTGTATCAATCTTATTAATTCTTGATAAAATAGGATTGAGAGTAATTTACTTTTAGAACGCATTATTTATTTAACAAGTTGTTTAGCAAATAGATATTAACTTCTATACTAATCGAACTTTGAGATTATACAAATATTTCTGTTCAAAATGAGTTTTTTCAGTTAATCATAGTTAATTTTGAAAAAAGTAGTGTGGTTAGTTGTTAGTGAGATTTTAATTTTATATTAAAATAATATTTAAAAATAAATAAAATAATATTTTGAGATTTTTTTTAAACATGACATTTTATTTCATTTGATGACTCGATGAATTACCGGCATACGAGATGAATTATTTTCGTGAAAAATTTCCTACATAAATTGATCACATAGCTAATAGAGTTGTTTGCTTCTCTTTGAGGTTTCAGTATCTATAAAGCTAGATCTTTCCGAAGAAAAAGTTTGGAACAAATATAGACACACAAACATGGACAAAATATAAAGTGACCTAATTTATTGACTATACTGTTATCGATATAATATATATGGTGGAAAAATTCAAATTTGATTTGAATTTGATGGGCACACTTTAAATGAGAAAGTTAACCGATTACATAACAAGTAAATTTTACTAAATTGAATTTTGAAATCTATGTACACCATTCTGCTGTGTCTAATTGTTTTAAATTTTCTAACTATTTCTTTATTTTATGCTGTGTATTGATTTTAATTTTCTAAAAAATTCGTTCTCCTTTGATTCATGTTTTACAATGTAAGCAATCAAATGAGATGTATTAATTAGAGTTCCACCATAATCAGTTTTTGGACCAGATTTTAATAAATACTTATAAATACAAGACGTTAAATGGCCTAATGGCACCAAGGCTAGCGTCTCTCAATAGTTATTGGCTATTCTGAGTCATCTCCAAATTAGACTGTAGACTTATCAACTCCCAATCATGAAATTATGCAGACAGCTAAAAATCACTCTACTATTAATTGCTAGCAAATAATAGAGTGGCTAATTTTTTTTCAAATTTACTTTCTATTAAACTTAATTAATGATATGAAACAATTAAGTAATAAACATAAGTTTAAAAGAGAGAACATGATTGGAGGGTGAGACAAAATTACTACTTACAATTAATGATGGTAATGTTAATCCATATAGAAATAATGTTAAAAATTAGAAATTTGAAATAAACTACTATCTCTAATGCATCAATTTAATAAGAAGTTATTTGTATAGATTGATCAATTAAAATAATTTATTAATACAATAAAAATAAAAAATTAAAACAAATATAAAGTGAATTGATAAGTCATCATGTTTAACATAATGTTAAATATTAGAAAGTGAGCTCAACATTGTCAACATTAAATGACATCCACCTCATCATGAAAGACTTCGTGACAAGATGTATTGAAGAAAAGATTAGTAACACAATCAAAAGTTGATGATATTGATGACTTTTTATAATGTCAAAAGCCACATTGGAGATGCTTTTATAATGGTATCTTTTTTTAACAAACACTAGTGCATATCCCGTGCTATGAACGAATGAACAATATTAAATAATAATTTTAAATTAAAAATGAGGAAAAACAATATTAACTAATAATTATAAATTAAGTATGAGAGAACAATATTAACTATTAATTATAAATTAAGATGTGGGGTTAATATGTGACATAATTTATCGTATATCAGTTGTAAACAATATAAATTTATCTTGTATAAAAAAAAATTTATGTTTAAAATATTAAAAACTCCTAAAATACTATATAACATATGTAAAATATCTAAAATTTTATATATCATTATTGAAAGATGTGAAGTCACCTAAAATTGTTCTAAACTATTTTGAAAAGAAAACATGTATAAAACTATTTAAAAAAATCTTGTCTACAATATATTATTCAATTTCCAAAAGATGACGATAAGTGTAAGTTTGGATTTTAGAATTCAAGTGAGTATTAATTTGGGACCAGTGTACTATTAAAATTACTAATTATGTTCATTTACTCTGAACTTCATATTGATTTATTGATTTTATTTTATTTCCATACAAAGTTGATCGTCTTATTTTGGTTTTACCATATTTTCGTGGAGATTTAACATATAATTTATAATTGAGTTTTCAAAATCGTGTACTATTAACGAATAATATGTTATCATTAATATACTTTTTTAAATGCACAACTATTGAGACTGAGAATTTAAAAATTATTTTACCTTTTGAAATTGAGTTTAGAAAAAAACAATAAATTGGTAAACAAATAATTGATAAACATTACCAAGTTTATTATCATACGTTCCAAATAAATAAATTGTGTTGATTTGTGAAAAGTGATATTTAAATAATAGCGTTCAATATTTTTTTTTTGAAAGGCACAAATATAAAGAACGTATTTTAACTTTTGTATTGAGATTTTATAAATATAGAGGCTGAGATTTTAATGTTGTTCGTTGTTTCTGAAAAAACAAAAATGACAACATGCACACTTAATATATCTTAGCCAGAATTTTTAAATAATAAAATGAATAAAGCCAGAAATAAGGCAAAGTTTAATGATGTATGATTTTTTAAAGATAAAAATAAAAAAAATCATAAAACTTACTATTTATGAATTGCATTAAATTTTATCCTATTTTTTCGCTACTATTTTTGGTAAATAGTTATTATTATTATTATTATATATACATAAGTGATGTGCTTATATGTGCTTCATATAAGCGATGTGCTTCAATCGATACATTATTATTAAAAAAATATGAAAGGACGTCCTACCTAAATGTTACTATGTGTCACATGAAATTTGATTGTCCGTTTTTTTTAACTACAAGTACTTGATCATCTGCACATGCACAGATGTTTAAATTATTATAAGTTACATGTATGTATATAATATTAAAATTATAAATTCGATAATAATATAGTATCACATTTTAAGAAGTTTATCATTAATAAAAATGTTTAGAAAAGTATAACTTCATCACTATATTGATTGAATAAAATAAAATAGATAATGTAGTTTTTATATATTTGAGGGATCATTACCTATTATTATTATTATTATTATTATTATTATTATTATTATTATTATTATTATTATTATTATTATTTATGACATTTTAAGAGGTTTGGTTATACCACTAAAGCCAAATTAATTTATTAAAAAAATGCTTAATAGTAATAAAAAGTTTACAAAAAAATTTACCAATATAATTGGTTAGTTTTAATAATAACTATTATATAATACAACAATTAAAAGTATAAGTACATCTTAATTAGCCATTGTGTTAAAAGAAAGTCATTGATTAAATTTCAGTTACTGATTTACAAAATAAATATGGGATTGTAACGAAAGAAGACAAAAAATTCAAAGCGATTCTCACGGTTCTCACACTAAAACTTGGTTCTCATTTGAACCACATCCTATATATATATATATATAATTTTCCTTGATTAGTGAGTTGTTTAAGGTATTAATTAAAATAAAAATAGAAATAAAGTAAATGTGTATTTGTAACTTCTTTTGAAGGGAAAATAAACGATATTTTGTTAATTGCTTTGTGAGCAATTATATAGATATAGATTATTTCGAGTTATATATTTTAGTTGTTTGCTGATTAAAATTAAAAAAAAATAAAAAAAAATAACGCTCAACTAATGGAAAAACAGTTATACATAAAGCAAGTGATGTTAATTCCACTTAAAAAATAAGTGGAAACTGACAAACCAGCTATCCATCCATTTTAAGAACTTAAAGCATACTCTTGATCTTGACATTCATACCATCATCAACATGTGATAAAGGTCCAGCTAAGTGGAGTTTTGCTCTTTTTTTATTTATTATTTATTATTTATTTTTTGGCACAGAATTGAGCGTATACAATTTTTTAAGAATTTCCTTTATTTTCACGTTTTTTTTGGCCAATATAGAACTTTTTTTTAATCACATCATTTTTTATAAATCATAAGTATATAATCATTAACTCTAGATTCGCTGCTCTTAAGTTAAATTTGTAGACATTCAATCTTGTATGATTTTGACGTTCCACTACAAGAATGTAATGAAATTTCAGTGAAAAGTTCCAATGGAATTACATTCCAATGAAATTCCCATTGCAATTTTAATGGATATTCCAACGCTATTATTCAATTGGTAAACAAGTTTTCCATTGGATTTTCGTTGAATTTTGTTGATTCGAACAGTACATTTTACGGCGGTTGGAATATGGGTGAATAAAATTTCCGAAAATTGTATATTCTAACGAGAATTCCTACGGTAAAAAACTGTTGGGATAATGGTTGTGGGAATGATAAAATTCCATCTAAATTCCAATGAAAACTCATTCCAACGAAATAGTTTTGTTGTAATCATTCCAACGGAAGCTATATCATTGGAATACGTGTTGGAATATATTACTGTAAGATTTTTCGTTGGAATATGACATTTATTTTGTAGTGTTATTCACCAAATTCAATAATTTGTATTAAAGTCAAAGATTATTTAGTTTTTGTACAAATTTCGAATATGGATCATGTATGAATTATGTGTGCACGAGCGCGATAGTCGTAACACAGAATCGTTTAACTAGGTTATGCAGGATTCTATGAAGCGACTATGACCCTTGCTTGTTTAATTTTATACATGATTTTCAAATCCTCGGGCATCTTCAATAATTCTTTGGGTTGGGTGAATGCTAATAATAGATTAATAGATTTATCGTTTTAATCTCGAACAAACCTGTAAGGCCCCTGCATAGACGTAGGAATAGAATATTCTAATTTTATTTTCAAATTTTCGACGAATACGAGATGGAGGCGAATAAATATCGGTCGGCGATCGCGGCGATCGGACCACCTCGATAGGTGGTCCAACCACCGGGTGTTCGCCATGAGTAGCTATTTTGTATGTTTTTTATTGTTATTTTATGTGTTTTTAAGGGTTTTATTCGTGTTCGTTTTATTTTACTTTAAATTTTTCCTGATTCATTTAATCGTTTTAGTTCGTTTTTGTGTTCTTGTGTCGTTTTGGTGTCTTGTACTTTTTATTTCTCCTTTATCTCTTATTTTGTAAGAAATTTTCCTTCTGGAGAGTAGCCGGGAAATGTGCTAAAACTCCTCGAATAAGTCGCCGGAGAGTTCCGGTTTAGCGCCCAGTGGACTCGAGCCATTGCTTGTAGCACCGTTCTTGCTCGCGTTCTGTTGTTGAGCATCCCAACACTCGCTGCGAACCGACGTTGGTCATGATCTAGTGAACCTCACCCAACAGCCAACCCACACACTCGCTGCGAACCGGCGTTGGCGATCTAGCGAACCACACCTAGCAGCCAAGCCACACACTCGCTGCGACCCGACGTTGGTGACCTAGTGAACATCACCCAACAACCAAGCCACACATTCGCTGCAAACCGGCATTGGCGACCCAACGAAGTGCTGTTTTCATGTGTTTTTAGTGTGTGTTTGTGGTGGAACTATAAATTGACTTGAGGCCTTGTATATTGGGCATTATTCTTCATTTGCAAAAATTTTCTCGTCTTGGTTTTTCCTCTTTCTCTCTAGTTTTCTTTCTCTCTCTAAAGGCTCTAAGACCGAATTTTTATTGTAATATTTCTCCATCAAGATTGCACATTTCTGACTTATTTCTTCTCGTGTATGCTACTAGGGATCTGAAGACTTAGTTTAAGATCCAAGATCTCGAAAGTTTTTTCTTGTCTTTACTTATTAGATTTTTTTAGGGCAACTATAGGATCTTACATTAGTAGACTATGTTATCATCCTTGTAGGCTAGGAAATATATGATTTTTTTGTTGATTGCGTGAGCGAGAATTAATTAAGAGCTCGATTGATTTATTCGCGAGTGACGGTTGTTTGATTATATGTTTCCGAACCTATGAATGCATTCTTTCAATCTCGGGGCTTAGGTTCTTAGCTATTTCTCTCTCCATTTTTTCTTTTTCTTGCAAATTAAGGTATTGCTTGTGATGCATATATATNATATATATATATATATATATATTTATTTGTGATAATTGATTTAGGATACATATTGATTTCTATTTACCTTTATTATTATTATTATTATTCCTTTTATGTTTAATATTTAATTGGTAAGAGAATATTTATTTTTCTTATTATTGGTATTAGAATATATAATAAGAGATTTTGTCTTGTTGATTCTCCTTTTCTGTGAATCAATCATTATTTTAATTCATGTCGTAACAGCATTCCTTTAAGAGACGACTCGAGGTTCTTTACGATCGTACTCAGCCAAAGACCACAAACAAAATACCTCCGTTGTCGGGGAAAGCAAGTAGGCCATTGGATTACACAATTGATTGACATATTTTTCGTGTTTCTCTTGCTTTTTGTGAAATCGCTTAATTTTGTGTGTTTGTCTTAATTATTCTGTTATATTCTGTTTCTCTTGCTATTTGGTGTTTGTTGTGTTGTGAATATTGTGTTGAGCTATTTGTATTTTTCTCGTATTTTTGCATTTCTCTTGGTCTCGTGTGCCTTTGCTTGTTTTGTTGTTCTTGTGTGAGGTAATTTGCTTGATGAGATCCAATGGACCCATATGATTATTCTTACGCCGGAAGCTCGTCTCGTGGATACCCCAACAATTATCAAGAGCAGATGTACTCGTATGAAGATCCACCCCGTTTGTATCCAAGTTGTTCACCTTCTTATTCTTATGACAGATACTCTACATCACAAGAGTATGGCCCGAGCCATTCGCATCAATCATCTTGAGCCGAATATGATTATGATATTCCAGGTCACGGCGAGACGTCTTACTACAACCCTTCATCTCTAGACTACAACTATCCGATGCCTCCCGATTATTATGATGCAACATCTCTATCAGAGCCAACTTGAGAAGCTTCTCCAAGCCGTTTAGATGAAGTTATGATAAAATTGGAGAAGTGAAATCAATCTCTCTTGTCTTCAATGGCTCCGATGTTCGAAAAAGAAGAAACCAAGCGCTATTCTCAATCCTCTCCATCACACGAGCACCAATCTATTGGCTAACCTAGTACGTCTAAGTCCGAATCTCATTTCCAATAAAGTTTATGCCATCTGAGCATCACCAAGAGGTTTTGGTAAGCACTCAAGAGGCACTTGCAAGCCTTATGTCAATCATCGAGGAGTTTCATAGTTGAAGTTGTATACCTATTGCATATGTTCTTCAAGAGATTCACAAAATTCGACTATACCGTAGTTTATTTTCTCGACTTGGATTCATCTCATATTCCGCTTGGGATTGTACTCTATCGGCAAATTTTATTCGAGAGAGTACCCGACTAGGAGGTGAGTTTTGAGCTATGGGGGATCAGTTTGACTCCTTGAAACAGATGTACCTCACTTTTGTTTATGATGGTACAAAATCTCTTGACACAAGTGAGGACAATGACGATTTGGTCGTTAGAGAAATCTCCTACCTTGACGATTCAGCCTTGTGCTCTACAATAGGTATATCAATTCCTTATTTCGGTGATTTTGCTTTGAGTTCGAATTCTATTGTTGAGAGTAAGCGTGTGGAACTGGGTGTTGGCATGGTGTATGGCATCGGTGATAATTCATATGAAGAGTTGTTTGTGCCTATTCATGAGTTTGATGAATCTAGCGGTCTTGAAAAAGCTCGAAAGGGTGATTTTGAGGAGAATGATGGATTAATTCATGATGTTGTGAATTTGGGTTTGGAGAAATTGGGAGAATTGGTTTATGATGATGAGCGGCCGAGTGAGTCCGTACTTGATGATGTATTTTCCCCAATGGAAGAGGATTCCGAGCCGTTGTGCGATATCATCAACTAAAAGTTACCTTTGATGGATGATTCAACTATGGATGTTGAGTATAAAGTGGTTCCTATGCCATTTAGGTCATCATTTCGTATTATTGAGGATAGTGACCAGAAGGAGGAGTTTAGTGTTTTCATGCCCATTCTCCTGAGTCTTGTGTTCATTGAATACACATCCAAGATGACACTTATGATGACCGAAATTGATTCGACGTGCTCCACGAATATTTTCGTATATCCAGAAGTCGATTATGTGGCATTGGTTTGTAAGGATTATACTCTTTTCTTGGTGATTGTGGATATCCGTACTCGGTTTCACAATAACATGGCTATAAAAATTTATTTGGCCCACCTTTGTTCCATTCTACCATCTCGACTACTCTTGGGAAATACAAAGGCGTGGCATGAGCGACATTTTTTCTTGTAACCCAATTGATTTTGGTTTGGGGACGTCAAGCTCAGGACGTTAAAATGAGCGCTTTGTGGGAGACAACCACGATTTTGTTCTTCCTTGATTTTCTCCTTTTATCATAAAAATTTGCTCGTGTCGACCCGCTCGAAAGTATCGACCTGTTAGTGCCGAGCCAAAAAATAAATAATCCTGCAAAGCATACAACACACGTGGGACACTTGGAGAAAGATACGCGACAAAAAGGTTGCGAGTGGTGCAAGGAATCGAGGGAAAATTTGGTTGGAAATAGGTTGAAATATGGTTAAGTCTTGAAAATTTTGCTAAGTGAAGGAATTTGTTGAGGCCCAACTCACTCGCGCTCCCAAACTTTATTTCACGACCTGGCGAATGCTGTGTTTCTGGGTCATCCCTCCCCGCTTCGTGTAGGTCACCGTCGCCGGGTCGAGACGAAAGCTGTGTTTCTGGGTCGTGGCCACGACCCTAAAGTTCTCGACGTCGATCGATTTGAAATTTAAATCTGTGGAGATGGAGATGAGTAGTCGACGACAGAGGAGATAAGGATATGGTTGATTTGAGTGACGGTGGAGACGTGGCGGAGAACTGAGACGTTACTGTGACCGGCGCTCCTTGCAGACGGCGGGTTGTGATCGGCCCTCCTTGTTGAGGGCGTCGACAGCGACGACGATTAACCACATCGCCGGTGGTCCAACGGCTGCGTTCTAGTGTAGTTGTGGCCGAATGTGGTGACGAGCGGTGGACTACTGTGTGTGTGTATGTACGGCGGGCTGTGACCGGAGTTCCTTCCAGACGGCGGCGACGGCGACGAACCACGTCGCTGGTGGTCAGACGAAAACTTTTTGGTGGCGCTGTGGCCGGATGTGGTGGCGGGTTGCTGAGTGTGTGTGCGTGAATGTGACTATGTTTTATGTGTGAGAGAGAAAATGTGTGTGATACGTGTGTTTGAATGTGATTGTGTGTGTATGTATATGAGAGAGAAAGAAAGTGGGTAGGTGAGGGGTTGGTAGGTTACTTAATTATGGTGTGAGGTGTAAATTACACCACTACCCTTATAGATATACTTTTGACCAATATATGACCAGATAATTACAAAATGCCACTGCAATTTTGACTTTAATTACTAAGATTTGATTTCATCTTGATCATTCATATGATGTATCCAATTATCCAGAATTATTCTTATTTCTTTCATTATCTCCCATTCTCATTGGAACCCACTTATATATATATACGCACACACACACACACATATATATATATATATATATATATATATATATATAGAGAGAGAGAGAGAGAGAGAGAGAGAGAGAGAGGATCGTATAAGAAAATCAGATAGGGAAAGAAATAAGAATAAATATGGATCATTGGATACATCATATCAATGGTAATGATCAAGTCAAAATTTGGTTAATCATTAATGACAATATGGTAAATTAACATAGACGTTGTGATCAAATGTACATATTTGACTAGTCAATAGGGGAAAACCGGTCATTGCACACCAACCTACCAACCCTAATATTTATACCACACAAACACACAAAACACACACGCACACACTCAGCACACATACACACACACACACACACACAAGCCCAGCCCGCCGGAGACTACCGCTGTGCCTCCGCTGTACCTCAGTCGGCCTTCACCGTACCTCTGCCGCCCGCCAGAGAGTGCCGCGATTCAGGTGATTACTCCTGTCATGCCTCAGCCGTGCATCCAAGTGTGCCTCCGCCGTGCCGACGTGCGTGCCTCCATTGTGCCCCAGTTCGGGCCTTCATCTTGGTTGCAGTCCCCGGCGTAGCCCTTTGGCCGCCGCTCCGAATCTAAATGGGCGGCGCTCTGCCGCTCCTGCAAAGCCGATGTCCACTGTTGCATCTCCTGTCTCCTTCTTCGCAGGAGGCTTCGACGAGGAGCCATACGAGGTGGAGGCATAAGGTGTCTCGTGGTTCACGTCGAGGGGGGCAATAGTTGGGGCGGGATGACGCGACGCCGACGGCTGAGTGTTGGTCGCGACAAAATTGGGGCTGAGATTGAGTGACGGGAATGCGTGTTTCATTGTTTTGGGGCTGAGTTTATTTTTGGGGAATTAGATATATTTAGGGAGCTATTTTGCAATTTTGGAACTTTATATGTATAGTTTATTACTTAAGGGCAATTTATAATTTAATAAAGATTAATTTATGCACAATAATGGCACATCAGATGCACAATATTATGTATAGATGTGCACTTTAAAAAATAATGTCATATGTATACGAAATTATTAAAAATTTGATAAATAAACCATTTTTTCGATAAGTGATTTTCACAATATTTTTCTATAGATATGCGCTTTAAAATTAAAAACAAATAATTAAAACGAAAAATAAAAATTCGAACTAAAAATTCTGACATAATCGGTTCAATTTGTTGGTTAACATAAATAACCAAAATAACCGAAATAAATTATATTATTTATTCTAAAAACATGTTTAGTCTTTAATATTTTTTATTTAATATTATATGTTATCTTTTTTATTAAAATAATAATATATATGTAAACAAAATATAATATGCAATCTATCAGTTATTAATGTGCAATTCGTCAAATACTACGGTGGTGTCGGTCTATATTGTGCAGATTGAACCGATCGAACTTTTGTTGTAAATCAAATTGAAACTGGATATAATTAATTGGTTTACTCGGTTAATTATTCTAACTAATCAAAATAATTTGTTCTTTATATTTAAATTATATTAATATGTTAATAATCTTATTTATCATTTTTATATTATTTTTGGTTGAAAAAAATATAATATATAAAATAACAAAATCAATAAAGTACAAGCACCCTAACACAAATGTGCATCTAGTAATAATATAAAAGTGCATTCTATTGAACGAATATTTTTTTCCATGTATTTAAATTTTAGAAAACTTTAATAATGTGTATTTTATTAGTTAACATTATTTTACACTTATTATATAATTCATGTAATTAAAATATATTGAGTAATTTTGAATTTTTAATATTATATAATATTATCTGTTGAAATCGAATAATAATATTTTTTAAATAATTTAATGTCGAACGCATTAAAGTGCATTGCGTCTAACGCTATAGTGCAATCTGATATTGACTAATGTACAAAATGATTAGTAATATTGTGCATTAAATTTGAATTTTTTATGTTCAAATTCAAACTAAAAATGAATTGAAATAATTTTATTATTCGGTTGGTTGTCGCATTAATCTAAATTGATGAAATATTCTATTATTTATTATTATAAAAATATATTTCAGCATTTTAATATTTCTATATATTTTCTTTATTATTATTTGGTTAAAAATGACATATGTTATATATGTGTAAAATAAAATATAAAATTATATTATTTTATATATTTTTCATAAATTGCAGATTTCACCCTTGGGATAAATTGAAATATAATAAAAATTCTCAAATTTTGCAATTAAAATATCAAATTCACAAAACAAAGTCCTCAATCTCAAAACACGTTTCACGTGTTCCCGGCCAATTCGGCCGTCGTCCTTGCCGTCGTGAATCGCCCAGCCGAGAGGACGTACTGCTTGTCGCCGGTGATGTGCTCATCCGATCGATTTTTTCTAAAATTGGGTAATGGAATTTACACAAACCCTAACTATTCGCCGCGTGTCGGAGAGCATTAGAGCTTGTCAGGTGGCCATGGGGCGCTGGTGAGGACGGGGCTGCGGCGGGCTGCACATTGGTGCAATTTTGATGGTCGTGGGTTCGCTGGGTCGTGTGGCTGAAGTGGACGGCCGCTGTGTTGCTGTGCCGACGGCGGTGATTCTCCGGCCGCAGTCGGTTAGTAGAATCCGGTGGTGGTGGCGGGGACGCTCTGGCTGGTAGGGATGAAGGCGGCTGTGGCGGTGATGCTCTCACCGGCGGCGGCAACGGCGGGGCGGAGGCGACTGTGACTGGGCGGATGTGGTGGTGCAGACTTTTTTGTGTGCGTAAATGGTGTGTGTGATATGTGTGCTACGTGTCAGTGCGTGTGAGATGTTGTGCGATGTCTGTGTGAGAGAGTTTGGTGTGGTGAGGTTGACTTGGGTCCACATGTGGTGTGATTGTTTACAATGTCCAAATTACTCTTAATGAATTTATAAAATATTGTATTTTTTTAGCCGTTGATTATTCGATTCAATGACTATGATGTATTCTTATTTCTTTCAATGAGAACCTTACTCACTGGAGCGCGACCCTATGTATATATATATATATATATATATATATATATATTAGCTGTATCTGGAAATTGCATTGTTATTACATTAGCAGTTAATCTAATTCATGCAATCACTATTAATTAAAAGACATGTGAAGATCAAATATTGTTCCATTCTTTTAGAACTACTTGTAAGCAAAGGGGATATAATAATCACAATAGCAGTCACTGGCTCTATAAAATTTGATACCAATGCAAATATTTAGAGAATTAAAATTAATGTTATACAAGATATTGGATGAATATTCTCCCTGTTCCATATGTAAATGCATTTTCCTCGAGTAATTGACCAAATATAGTGCAATTTGCAAGCACACAATATCTCAATCCAAAATCTTGTTTTCTGGTTTTATGGTTTCACCTCTATTTGTGGAGACATAATTAGGAGACTTAATAATATATATTATCACTTGGAATGAGATCTATTTTGAATAATGGAATAACTGTGCCAGCTAATAATTATGTTTGTTTTTCTCTGTGAGAGTTTTCCTTTTTATTTTTTTTTTTGATATCCTTTTTTATAACGTTTCTTGTAGCTCTTTATCTTTCTTCATTAGGCAACGGTTAAACTGTACCCTGCAACAACTTGAACATAAGCCACGACCCACGAGTCAACATCTTATCATGAAGAAAAGCACTTTGAGAATAATGATTTGCGAAAATTATTTTTCTTCTCCACTTTGTTTGTTCCCTGACCTAACTTCATTATGTCAATCACCTTATAAATTTCTCAGTGCTTTTGTTATACTCATATTATAAATTATTAATATATTCCCTCAATCTTCAGTACACTTTATTTGTACTGCATGCTTGCGTAATCATATTAGGTCCGTTGTTTTTTTCTGTTTTTTATATGTAGCGCACAACTGCACATGGATTTTTCTTTCTTAAATCTTCATTATTTTCTTTTACTTTATTTCTCTGTTTCTTTTTGGGTTTATTGCTTATTTTCATCTATACTTATATAATAACGTGTACTATTTACGAAATTTAGTAAGTTGAAAAGTCAATGCAATAAATTCATTACTATTTTGAGCAACATAATATAATATCATATCTATACTTATGTAAAAGGAGATTCTATTTACTACATTTACTATCCAGAAAAGTCAACTGCATTAAATGCCATTACTATTTTGGTATTATAATATTTTATTTATTTAATTAATTAATTTATTTATTTTATTTTAAAAAGGTAACTATAATAAAAAGATTTTAATAATAAAAAAATCAAATATCAAATAAAAATGTACACTTTGACTTATTTGATTATATTTGATATTTGATTATACCAAATATATTCCTATTTAGTATATACATTAAATACTTACTAAAGTATTTATTTGTTTTATTTGTCAAAGTCAAGTATAGATTTGTTTATATTATCAAATCATAAAAAAATATTAAATCCATATTGTAAAAAAAAAAATCATATAATTTTATAACAATTCTACTACACTATTTAACAATATTTTTTTTTATTATATAATAAAATAATATTAAATATTATATGGTGAACAACAATAAGTAAAACTGTTACTTTCTCTTATATCAAGGGATAAATTTATATGCTAAAATTAAATTTTTATTAGTATAAATGTTTTAGTGAGATAATATATTAATTATTTTACAAGCTAGCCCTAACATGCTCATATTTAATGTTTTAAAAGATGTAAAAAAAAACTTATAATAACTCTATTGTTTTTTAGACTTAAACGTTGATTAAAAGAGGTAAAAATTCCTAATTTTTTAGACTTAAACGTTGATTAACACCATAGATTGAGAGTTTATATTTAGTAAAATTCCTAATTGTAATAAAAAAATTAATTTTTGCTATATTTTAGAATATCGTTAAATTCATTAAAAAAAAAAAAAAAAACTACAATGAAAAAAGCAAGTTATCTATTTATCGATTTGTTTGTACTCCTCAAATCACATTCACAATTTGGCTACAAAGAAAGGAAACTCATTGATTAAAATATTATTTTGTCAGTAGTCTTAATGTACAAGAGACTTTAAGACTCCACTTGAATATTATAAAACTTTTATTGAACATTGTACAATTTTCTTGCGTATTATAAACTTTTATTGAATATTGCATCTTATAATATAATATTCTCTAAATAAATATATTTCGTGCTTCGCACGGGTCACGTACTATATATATCCTGTACATTTTTCTTTATTCATGTATATAATTATAAGCGTGGATAAATAGCCTTAAAATTGTGCACCCCGTGCATCGCACGAGCTCTGTACTAGTTGCAATAAAAGACAAATCATTAAATTCCAATGTAAATTTTTAGCGAAAATATATTTTAATAGAATTCTAACAATACTTCTAATAAATATTCGAATGCTATATTCCAATTAGATTTTTTTAATGGAATCTAAAGATAATAATTCGTTAGAATGAATTTTCTATTGAAATTTACGCTAGATATTGAAGATTCTAATGGTAGTTTTGTTAAATTTTGTTTAATTATTGTCCCACATCATATGTGTACCAAAGATGTGTAGGATTTTTTTGGCATAAATAGATCTATTGCCTTTGAGTTACAATTGCATTTTATTCTATTATCTCATCTCGTAGAAGGAAATCCTTAATTAAGAAAATCTTAATTTGTGGATTATTTAACCATAGTTGTATTTTGTGGTGAGTTTACTAAATTTGGTGTTGCGGTTGGCGGTGCCCGAAGACATAGGCAATATTGGCCGAACTCCGTTTTTGTGTTTGTTTTATTTTCCGTCTTTTATTTATCTGTGTTGGCTTATTTTCGTTTGGAGTAGTGCTTGCCATATTTGTTGTAGGGGTATTTTTGTCCGCTGTGTTTGTTGTTTAACCCCAACAAGTGGTATTAGAGCTGAAGGTTCGTCCTAGGCTCATTTAGAGAGGCAAACACTGCATTTGAGTTTAAGATGTCCAAGGAGGTCAAGGGCGCATCATCCACTGCATTCATTCCAGCAAGGACGGTGATGCCTAACATCAGACTCTCGGTGGAGATCTTCGATGGGACCGGTCATTTCAGCATGTGGTAAGGCGAGGTGCTGGATTGTCTATTTCAGCAAGGCGTCGACATTTCCATTGAAGAAGAGAAGCCAACCAACGTTGATGAGAAGGACAGGAAGAATATCAACCGCTTAGCATGTGGAACAATCCGCTCGTGTTTGTCCAGGGAGTAGAAGTACGCATTCAAGAATGAGAATTCTGCTCACTCTATAGAAGGCTTTGCAGGATAAATTTTTGAAGAAAAGCAGCCAGAATAAGCTCCTCATGAAGTAGCGATTGTTTCGATTTGAGTACCGGCATGACACATCGATGAATGACCACGTCACTACATTCAATCAGTTGGTTTTAGATCTGTTGAACTTGGACGTCACATTCCACGATGAAGATTTGGCTCTAATGTTGCTATCATCACTTTCGGATGACTTCGAGCACTTGGAGATTACCCTACTTCATGGGAAGAACGATGTAACTCTTGCAGTGGTCAGTTCTGCTCTGTCTAGCTATGAGTTGAGGTAGAAGAACAAACAAGAGATGAAGAATGCAACGGCAGAAGATGAAGTGTTGATTGCAAGAGGTCTGTCGAAGAGCCAAAAGAAGAATAGACGAGGAAGATCACGTTCCACGGCCAAGCTTGAAAAAGACGAGTGTGCTTTCTGCCATGAGAAGGGACACTAGAAGAAAGACTATCCTAAGTTGAAGAAGAAGGGAAAATCTCCTCAAGATGCATATGTTGCCGAGGGTGGAAGTGAAGACTCATAATTTTCGCTTGTGGTTTTACCTTCATCATCTCATCCAGACGAATGGATTTTGGATTCAGGATGCACCCATCATATGTCCCCTATATGGAAGTGGTTTTTAAATTTGCAAGAGATCAATGGAGGGGTTGTCTATATATGTAATGACAATTCCTGTAAGACAACTGGGATAGGTTCAATCTGTCTGAAGAATCGCGATGGATCCACTAGAGATTTGACGGACGTTCGGTACGTGCCGAGTTTGAAGAAAAATCTCATCTCATTAGGAGCCATGGAATCCAAAGGCTTGGTAGTAACTTTGCGAGATGGAGTTATGAAGGTTACATCCAGCTCGCTCGTGGTGAAGATAGGCATTAGAAGGAATAATTTGTATTACTATGAAGGTGATACAATTGTTGGGATAGTGACAGTAGCAGATTCCACCAACAAGGAGTCCGAAGCAGTCAGGTTGTGGCATATGCGGTTAGGTCATGCTGGTGAAAAATCCTTCAGAAATTGGCAAAACAAGAATCGTTGAAAGATGTCAAAGTGTGCAAACTAGACTTTTGTGAGCATTGTGTTCTTGGAAAGCAGAAGAGAGTGAAGTTTGGAACGACTATCCATAATACCGATTGTGTCCTGGATTATGTTCATTCGGATGTTTGTGGACCTTCTAATAGCCAACATTAAGCGGAAGAAATTATTTTGTCACTTTCATCGATGACTTTTCTAGGCGTGTTTGGGTGTATACTATGAAGACGAAGGATGAACTACTTGGTTTCGTCATTAAATGGAAGACACAAATTGAAAATCAAACTGAAAGGAAGATCAAGGTCTTACGTACGGACAATGGTGGAGAATATACAAGTGAATCAAACATGGGTAGAGAAAGTTCTATGTATGTTGTCCAATGCTGGTTTGGGCGAATAGTACTGGGCAGAGGCTTTAACATACGCGCAACACCTCATAAATCGATTGTCATCATCTGCAAAAGATAGTAAAACACCGTTGGAGGTATGGCCGGGGAAACCTGTTGCTGACTATGGATCTTTACATGTGTTTAGGTGTCCTACGTACTATCATGTGAAGGATTCAAAGTTAGACCCAATAGTAAAAAAGGCTTTGTTCATGGGAATCACCATTAGAATGGAGGGATATCGTATTTTGTGTCTGAACAAAACTGTGTTTAGCAGGGATGTTACATTTGATGAACAAGGTATGATGAAGACGATGCAAACCCAACAGGTGGAGTTGACACCAACGCAGGTGGAGACAGATGCGATGACGAGACAACCAGCTATGTTCGACCAACCAATATCAAGGGATTCATCGGATGATGAAGTTCAGACTCAAGAATCATTAGAGTTAACCATTACATAGAGAAATCCCAGATGAGAGATTCAACAACCTGCTCGATTGGCGGATATGGTGGCTTATGCACTTCCAATTGCTGATGATGACATACCTTTCACTTTTCAAGATGTAATTCGGAGTTTAGAAAATGAGAAGTGGAAATGGGCTATGGAAGAAGAAATGTTGTCTGTCCAGAAGAATCAAACTTGGAAGGTGACGCACGCAACTATCAAAAGGCAAGAGGGTGATATGATGCAAGTGGGTATTTGTAAAGAAAGATATATTTTCTTAGAAGAATGATGTGCGCTACAAGACAAGATTAGTGGCTAAAGGCTACGCTCAGAAGGAAGGAGTTGATTATAATGAAGTCTTTTCTCCAGTCGTTAAGCACTCTTACAATAGAACTTTGTTGGCCTTAGCAACACAGTTACATTTAGAGCTAGCTCAACCTGACGTGAGAACTACGTTCTTACACGGAGATTTAGATGAGAAAATCTACATGACTCAGCCAGAAGGATTCAAAATTCTTGGAGAAGAGAATTGGGTCTTCAAGTTAAATAAATAGTTTTACGGATTGAAGCAATCTTTGAGACAGTGGTACAAACGGTTTGATAAGTTCATGATTGGACAGCACGAGACAAACATGATAATTGTGTGTATCCACGCAAGCTTCAAGATGGGATCTTTCATTTACTTACCTTTGTATGTGGATGTGGTTGCATCAAAGAGCCAAGTGGAGATTGATCATTTGAAGACTTAGTTGAATCAAGAGCTTGAAATGAAAGACTTGGGGGAAGCTAAGAAAAATACTCGGAATGGAGATAAGCAAGGACCGAATGAGAGACAATCTTTGTTTGACTTAGAAGCAATATCTGAAAAAGGTACTGCAACGTTTTGGGATAAAAGATGAGTCAAAGCCTGTAAGTATGCCACTTGCTCCTCATTGTAAGTTAAGTGCCCAATTATCGCCAAATTGTGATGAAAAACGAGAGTACATGGCTAGAGTCCTATATGCGAATGCAGTTGACAGTTTGATGTATGCGATGGTCTATATAAGGCCCGACATTTCACAAGCAGTTGGTGTTGTTAGCAGGTATATGCATGATCGTGGTAAAAGTCATTGGCAAGCTGTGAAATGTATTCTACGGTACATTCATAGTACATTAGACGTTGGATTAGTTTATGAGCAGGATGAATTTGGTCAGTGTGTAGTTGGACATTGTGATTCTTACTACGCGGGCGATTTGGATAAGTGAAATCAACGACTGATATATGTTCACACTTGTAAAAGCTCCAGTTAGTTGGAAGTCTACCTTACAGTCAACAATTGTTTTGTCTACAACAGAGGCAGAGTATATGGAAGTTACTGAAGCTGTGAAGGAGGCTATTTGGCTTCAAAGTTTGCTTGAAGACTTAGGAGTTGGTTAAAAGCACGTCTTAGTGCATTGTGACAGTCGGAGCGCTATTCACTTAGCAAAAAATCAAGTATTTTATGCAAGAACGAAACATATCGATGTTCGCTATCACTTTGCGGGAGAAGATGGAACTGTTGTGTTGAAGAAGAACAAGACAACGGAGAATCCTGCAGATATGATGACCAAGGTAGTGACAGTAGTCAAGTTTGAACATTGTTTAGACTTGACCAACATTCTGCATATTTGAGTTGGCACCAAGAGGCGCATTTGGAGGCACCGCTAGCAGTTGAGTTGGATTGAAGAGTCGGAGTGGGAGCAAAAATAGACAAGGTGGAGAATTGTTAAATTTTGATTAATTATTGTCCACATCGGATGTGTACCAAAGATGTGTAGGATTTTTTTTAGTATAAATAGGTCCCTTGCCTGAGTTACAATTGCAGCTTATTCTATTCTCTTCTCTCTAAAAAGAAAATCCTTAATTAAGGAAATTCTAATTTGTGGGTTATTTAACCGTAATTTTTACTGACCAAGTCAATAAACTTGACATCAGTAATTGTTGCGTCCTCGTAACCCGTAAAACAATAAAAACAAGCTTGTGTCTTCGGTATTTATTTATTTGGTTTACCATGAGTGAGACTTATTTTGGTAAGTAGACAGACTCCATACTTTGGTAAATAATTCCAAGTGCATAATGTGTTGTAGAAATTATTATGGTCACCGTGTCCCAGTTCGCTAGGTTGATGACGTCCCCGAAATAAGCTCAAGAAGGATTATTACCTCAAACTCAGCAGACAAATTAATTTATGACATAATAATAAAGAACTGATTGGTACTAATTTTGGATCAAGAAGCTGAATAATTATATTGTCCGTAATAAAATTGATCAACGGACATTAGATCTTGAACATGTGGGAGACCAATTAATTGTAATTCAGAGCTAAATGGGGACGTAATTTTTATTTTTATAGTGTTTTTTAATATTATTCGAGTATGAGCAGAGTGGACTTGACTCACAGTTAGAACCATAGTTAGAAGCTCATATTTAGCACTTCCTTAGGGTCCCTATTGTAGTCTATAAATACACCAAGTCCTCTAGCTTCCATCATGAGATCCCAACCTTAGAAACACATGTTAGATTAAGTTGTTTTTTGTTCGTTGCGAGTTCGGCCAAAAATCGAGAGATCAAAAGGAGACAAAAATTGTGAGACTTTGGGAGATCCGATGAGTCGTCCACCACGACGAATCGGAGAAGGTGATCGGTCATACAACAGAAGATCCTGAGATATTATTTTCGTATCCTAACGAATATAAATGTCCCTGCACCTCAAACAACCATAAAACTTAGAGAGCAGCACCACCAGAGGAAAACACATCCATCGGCGTGATAAGCTCCACCAGCCGCAGCCCTACGCACAGTCGCCGGAGGACCACGCGCTGTCAATGCACTACGCGTGCACTGTTTGTCCCAGCGTCCACGCCTCTTGTGCTTCCCATCATGAGCAGCGCGACCCGACCACATGCACTCGACCTGGCACGCCCGCCAGCGTCACTAGGGGTGCTGCAGTGCACACCAGCGCGCGAGACCTAGGCTTGCCCGACAACCAGCGCACCTGCTCGGACAACTAGAGCACCAACGCATACCGTACGAGTCGTCCTTGTACCAAGTGAGCCGTGGCGAGTTCAAACCACCTCTAGCATCCCAGGTGTGGTCCGATAGCATTCTGACAAGTCCAAGGCGATGTGATACATGACTCGGACATCGAGAGGTGTGAGTGGAGATTGTGATGGACGAGCTACTCGGCGAGACGAGCACAACGAGCAATAAGGTGAGAGGACGAGAAGTCTAGTGTGAAAAATACTCAGAACATTCGTCCGGCCTCGTAGGCCATGTATGTATGTACAGAGTGTGCATTTTATTTAAACCGTAAGTCCTGATCCTAGCTATAGATTCTATTGCATTAGGATTTATTTTTAATATATTTGGATGTGTATATTGGGGACATTCCTCATAAAATCCAACATACCTAAGGTATCCTTCAACGCAAAGCTAATCCGGACCATGACCTTATGTGCCAAAAAGTAAGGTCGCAATTTGCCTGCTATTGATATGAATGCCAACATAGCCTTTTCGACCTCAGAGTACTTCTGCTCTGCATGTTACAAGACTCCTAGGGGTGTTCACGGTCCGGATTAGTCCAGTTTTAGCCCAAACCATGACCAAACTGGACATAACGGTTAATTCTTTTTCTTGTCCATAATCGGACTGGTTATATTTTTTAACCGGGCACAATCCAGATCGCATTGGACGGTCCGGTCTGGCGGTTAACCGGTTAAATCCAAAATCCTTATCTTTCTTGATTCTTCCCTCAGTCAGTGTATTGAAATGGGGAACAGAAAATGGCTCGACAAGCAAAAATCATAGAAATCAATGAAGTGATCGAAAAGAATTAGAAAAACGAAAACACACCTGTGCTTGCGGCGTCGGCGACGAAGAGGGCGGCGACTGTCGTGACGTGAGCGAAAGCCGGGGTGTGTTTGATGCGCCGACGACGAAGAGGGTGGCGACTGTCGTGAGGGAAGCCTGAGAATGTGGGAAATTGAAAGAAAAACTAAGTCGAAAAAAGGTCGGGGAACTGAGAAGCTTGGGAGTGGGAAGATGGGAAAAGTTAGGGTTAACTCAAAAAATTAGGAAGAGAAGGCGGGAAAATCTGAAAATAAAAAAAACGAATGTGGGAAAAAGTAAAAAGTTATAGTGTCTTATAAAATTAAGTCAACAAAATGCCAAAAAGTGAAAGTGAATGTATTGTATTTTTCGGCCATATTGAATGACTGAATATATATATATATATATATATATATATATTTATTATAGTTTTTTAATATTTACTGGTCGGGTCCGGTTAAACCGGCTGTTTGCCGCAGGTAATCCGTTAACCGGACAGGTTATTCCGGATTTTTAAAAAAATTAACCACCGGATTTTTTAAGGCTTTTTTAACTGACCATTTAACCGATCTGCGGTCCGAATTGACAGTTTTTTTCAATTAAAACCGGACCGTGAACACTCCTAAAGACTCCTCGTGAAGTAGATAGGCTTTTATTGGCCACTTCCTTTCTTCTTTCAACAGTGTAAAGAATAGGCAAATTAAAAATTATATAAAACTAATCGTATAGAAAATTATTAAAAAAATGGAGAGATGCAATTACCTTCTAACTTACATAAATTTCGCCCCTGTCCCAACATGATTACTCCAACTTGATTAGAAGTTTTCATATATTGCAGTATTATATATGTAGGGCTTGATTGGTTGGGGTGATTGATTGGGCTTGATGTAATCAAGTAAGGCGGGCCCAGGTGATAATTTGTATATTGTAAAATGTTTGGTTTGTGTTTTAGGTGGTTTGATAAGGGCCTCATTATATCATTAACCCATTTGGTTGGCAATAAATGATCACTTTCAACATTTTTAAACCAAAACAAAACGTTTGATTTCCAATGTTACCCTTGGCTCATAAAAACACAACTAAGATAAAAAAAAAAAAATGTGAGATCTGATCTGAATTACAAACCCTTCTCCTTCGACCGTTCTTCGACTCTTCTTCTTCGGTGTTCCTTGGATGCCCAACAGTGTGCGTTCAATCTTTTGCTAGAAAATACCGACGAATTGACGGGAGAGAAGTCCGTGCATCTACCAAATCCCACTCAGGTGAGGCTACGTATGTTCGATTATTGATTTCAATCCACGCTATTGTGTATTCATGATTTGTTGAGTTTTAAAATCTCAAAGTTCCAAATGTTCGACCTTGTAAATTCGTATGCAAATTTAAGCATAGATATTTTAGTGTTACTGCCTATGAACGTCGCTTTCCTTGTAATTGTTTTTCCTGATTTATGTTGTTTGGACTGTTGCGAATGCAAAGTGTTTAACTCAATGTTTGTAAGATTGAGTTATTGCTGAAAAGCCCCATTCTGTGGGTTTGATGTATTATTTGTCTCTGTAATTACAATTTCAGTGTGCACTGAAAAGAGCTGTTGAATTGAACTCGATGAAATGAATGCACTAAAATTTTGGGCCTTCCTTGGTTTAACCACTGTGTAGACTTTGAGAATGGCTGCCAACAAACCTCAGACGCGCAACGAGGTCATTTCAAAATTGTTTTCGACAGAGGGTTGGAACGAAGAAGAGGAGGGATTCTTATTTGAACAACTCCAACATGCAGCTCATAATGTATGTGTCAGCAATATTGGGGTGTTTGACACGTATCTTTGGCTAATAACAGGAACCTTAATAGATAAATTCAAGAAAAATTTCACAATTCCCATGGTGAAAGAAAGAGTTCAGGAATTTAAAAATCAATATAACTTGTTCATGGAGTGGAAACAGAACCTTGGTGTCTATCATAAGGCAGACGAAGATAGAGCATATGTGGACGGACTCTACTGGAAAAGAATTACGAAGGTGAAGTATTTTTTGCGTTGTTGAGACTTTTCTTAGTACTGATAGATTCATTTGTTATTGGTCTTTTATGTTCTTTGTGTTGTGTTTTTTCAGGAGAGCAAAGAAAGTAGATTTTTCAGAACCTACGGCATGAAACACTTTGCAACAGCGCACCTATTGTTCCATGTGAAGAATGCTGCGCCGGTTGTGTCTACACTGAAGACGCCGAAGTTTAAAATAAAAAAGAAGATGCTTCTCACAGAAACACCTAGTCATTACTCCTAGATTTGTGTATTTTCTTTTGTCTTTCAAATTCATTCCAAAGAAGAATGGACATGGAATGTAGTAGTAGTTAAGATTGGTGATATGCATGCTTTTTAATATGTGGTCTCATGTATAGACTTCATTATCAAATCGATATTCATGTTAATGATAACTTTTGGTTTTGAAATCATGTTTTGTGGATTTTAAGTTTCCTCTGGTGTTACTTTGTCTTTAACTTTTTTGGGGGTTTTAATGTTGTACTATGTCTGATGGAGTTTATAAAGGTTTATAGAAATGTGAAAAGGGAAACCCATGTTGTACAGAACTGTTCTTAGGTATGCTGCTTCTCTTGGGTGAAGTGGAAGAGTAGGTTATCTCGTGTCTATTTGATTTACTCTTGCTGAAAGTTTTGTGCTGGTGCCTGAGTTGCAACCAAACTGATCTGATTTGGTATTGTTTTGGTAGTTTAGACTTGTTCTTATTTTGCTTTTCATGTGGTTGTAAGGTTTGTAATCCCAAGAAGGCTTTACATTGTATATGGTTGTTGGTTTATTTTTTTCTTCTTCTGAGTTTCCAAAATACCATGTCCATTGAAACCAGAACCAACCAAAAACAACAAATTACTAGGCTCCCCAAAACCTATCTAACCAACTAACCACCATAGCAAAGCAAAGAAGTCTTCAGTTACTACACCATAATAATCAGTCCAAGACCTAAGAAACCAACTACTAAAATAAAGCAAACAAGCCTGCCCTCAATACACCAAAACACACGAGTGAAAAGTCAAGAAGCCTTCACTCACAGAGTCCAAAACATAGTATTCATTACATACCAAAACACACAAGAACACACTTAACAACATTCTTATTATGACATATCATTAAATATGCCAAAGTAAAAAAACAGAAAGTATGACTAAAACCAAACACACAAGCACACACTTAACACCATTGTTGTTAGTACTTTCCCCGATATGCAATGACGAAAGTTGCTGTTGAAGGTCGTTATGTTTGGCTCGTAATTCATTCAATTTCATTCTCTTTTTTCTTAGTTTTTCCATTACACCTTGCATCATCTCGTCCTTGTTTCTCATTTGCTCCTCCAACAACGATTTTTCATGCTTAAGCTTCAAATAACAATTTTTCTGAAATGGCGGCATCTCTTCATCAAACCATTGAAAAAACTTACAATCATTTACCTGCAAGAAAAAAAAAATACAATATTCATATGGGCTATAACCAAGAACACGATATGTCGTACTCGAGAGGCTTACGTATCGGTTTTTGCATCGGTAATAGCGCCTACATTGGTTTTTGTCACTGTTGGACGTCAGCAATTCCGCCTCCTCTAAATGGCCACACTTCGGTTTCCATCCTTCGAAAGCAGTGTTGCTCCGGGAAGAATTTCCAACGCTGTGGTTCGATGTTGAGCCCTGAGACATGTGCTAATACGAGAAGTATTTCACAAACCCGAACATACTAGGTGATATGTATTGTCCAGAGCTTTTATTATAATACAAGCTGTAAATCTTGCCTCCTCTAATTTGAACAAGTTGATGGTGTTGTCATTTGTCAATCCGCCAGATTCGTATCCAACTTTTCAGCCATCTTGTTAACTTAAAAAAAAAAAAAAAAGTGACTTTTCTTTGTACTTTGCAGAGAATATATTCTCACACATAAAATAGGACAACCAAAAACATGCTCCTTTTGGAATCTTATATCATATCATACAGAGAATCTTGACAGCCCCTAAATAACTCCACAAAGCATTAATTTTTTTGGTTATAAAATGTGAAAACCGACACTTACCAATCTATCCACAAAACATAACTACTACAAATCCAAAAAGGCTAAAAAAAAATGTTTTCCTCCCTTCGTGGAAAACGTACCAGTAACAAGGGACCCAAGGGTGCAATGGGTCAGTCCAAAGTGTTTTATACTGAGCAGTGGACAAAGCCCGTTGACACCAAATTCATCGAGTACCTTGTCGAGCAAAAGAGGGAAGGCAACTTCGATTCCAGACAACAAAACTTTCACGCCGTGTTTTCTGCCCTCACTGATCTTAACAACGCCATGGGAACAAACTTCACATATTCAGATGCTGTTGCTCGCGTAAAGAAGCTGCGCAAGCGTTACAATGTACTCCACTGGATGATCCACCTCTCTGGAGTGGTGTACAACCCATTTAATCACTCTGTTTCTGCTGCCCAGGACTTATGGGAATACATTGTCCGGGTATTTTGTTTAAATGGCCTTGTTGATCATGCATGATAATTTGTTTATTAAGCTATTCTCATAAGTTTATTTTACTCATTTATCAATGAACTTGTAGGAGGAGAAGCTTGCAATGGCCTACATGATAGAAGGCGAGAGTGCTTACGATGGTCTCAAAGCTTTGTTCCACGAGGGTGACGACACCATTAGCGATGACTCTGTGCATGAAGTTATCAACTTAAGCGACGTGCTAACACAAGATGATGGACCAGATGATGACGATGATGTTGTAGTAGTTCACAATGACCAGCCCGCAAACGGTAGCGTCAATGTTCAAGATGCGAGGGATGGATGGCAAATCGTTCATGAAAATGACTCCACCAACACCAACAACTCGTTTTGGAATGAGCTAGCTTGGTACGGCTCGGAGAGTATCAGTGTGAGTTCGGCTCCAGATCCAGAAAACCCGCCATCCATTTTGTCGTCCACTGAAGAGATAATGAGTAAGATGAACAAGCATTGGGCCACATACAATTACACAAGTAAGCCAATTGACAGGGAGACCATACACTCATCCGTAGCTTCCAGCTCTACCCCTAACAAGTGATGAGAGTACTTTAAACTGTCGTTTGTATTCATGCTTCAGTCTTGTAGGGTCCATGAGCCACGCTCCCCTAACAAGTTAGGTCGTTATTCCATGCAGTTTGTGTCTGAGTTGGTAGAAGTATTGAATCCTGGTTGTAGTGTCTTTGTTCCTGTGCTTTGTTGAAACCTTTTTTCTTATGTTGTGTTATGTAGGCTATGATTTAAGTAATTAATAATGAAGCATGATTTTAGTGTCATCAGTTGTGTATGTTTCATTTCTCAATGTGTTGTGCGTGCATATTCTTTTATAAAGTTATACCGTGCATGGGTCATGGGTTACACAGTTATATAGATAACTAATCCACTACACATCCCACT
>BKCP01002336.1:762952-781204 GCA_008636005.1 Striga asiatica
AAAAAAAACCAAGGGAAAAACATACATCAGAACTTCAAAACAATTAAGTCGATATGAGAAGTCTCCGACCACAACATACAGAAGATTAACACAACCGTACTTGTCTTTTTTCAACTTACGGAAAGGTACAGTACCAGCCAAACAAAGGATAATGTATCTAGCAGAATTACACTTCAATAAAGTGACCACCCACGAGAAGAACAAAAAGAACATAAGCTTGTGATGGCCTAAATCTAAGCAACTGATACAATCTCTTAAATCTTAACCCTGAACGTGATCACATCATCCGGCTTGTGAGGTCCGACGTGTGTGAACATGCATGAAGAACCAACGACAATACCACTATCAATCACAAACTTACGAGCTCCACGGTATTGCAACAATTTCTTGCCATTTCCATGAATTACATCCAGTTTATAAACCTTCTTATCGAAGATGAGGACCGCCGTGGTGTAGTTGTCATAGTTATCCTCGATGTGGTCTCTCCAAAACGGCATTGGAATTGGCTGCTTGTTTTCATTACAACTTATTGGATGAATAATATATATGAAATAGTATTTATTTGAATACATAAAAACTTAAGCTGAAGTGTGAAGCGAGCCCGCTCAATGTGAGATTTTTTTATGTCCAAACAAAAGCGGTATATTGGCGGTCTCTCTAACGCTGTTTTGTCCGTCACCATAACGTCGAAATGGAACTTGCTCTTTCGTTTGAAAAACATAATGTTATGTAGTTCAATGTACTCTTCTTGAACGTAAGTATCCCATCCATCAACCAAGGTCGGGCCATTATCCACCATTTTCATCATGACTTCATACTCACGTCCTTCTCTAGTCTCGATTATACATTTCTTTGGAAGCTCAGACTCATGATATTCGCAAATTGCAGGTGGGAGAGACTAAGTAAAGTATGTTTAAAACCGTGATGAATACAATGTTATACAGAAAAACCTATTATGAATAATAATCCAACATGCTATGTTATTGAGAAAGAACCTCGTACCAGGGAGCTCATTTGTGTGTCAAGAATGATCTTAAAAAATCTTGTCCAGTCGCCAGCCATGACAGAACACCTAAGAAAAACACGATGTATTTGTCTAGAAGGCAGACAACTAATAAATAAGTTGGGAATTCAAAACAACATCTCATTCCAGTGTAGACCACATCGTGACAATATACAAGTGAATTGACAACATCTGTTATTTCCGCAATTTCAATCTTCGGTTAAAGTAGATTAACTTTACAGGATTGTCTACTTTTTTTCTCCAAACCGATGAATTTTATGTCACAACTTCAGAAGCAATAGTGTACATGCAAAAGACGCACACTGATGAACAAGCAAAATAAAATATGAACAAGCGAAATAACATATGTTACCAATAGTTTACATGCAAAAAACGCACAGTAACGAACAGCCCACATATAAATTTCCCTAAATTTATGCAAAAGATCAAATTAGGGATATTTTTTAACAAATAAATCGAAATAGAAAAGCAAAGAAGAAAAGTAAGCAAGAGTCAGATCTGACCTGAATGGAATCCGGTGAAGACGCGAGCGCCTGAGGTGAGCCTCTGGTCGTGCTAATACCGCCGTGAGAGTGAGAGACGAGAATCTAAGAGAGGTGGACGGGCTGCGTGATTTGATTACTATTAAAACCTCATTTTATTTATCAATTTCATTTTAGGGCTTAGTTAATAGTTTGGGCCTAGTCTAATAAAACTTTACATTGTATTATTAATTGGATTTATTGATGAGTAAGGGGCCAGACCAAAGGCCCAAATCAAAGGCCCAAAACCAAAAGAATCTTAAATGACGTCGAAATTGTTGACGGCGAGTTGCCTGTATTGTGTAGCCAGAACCACACGAGTCGGACACAAAAAAAGGGTCTCACCACAATTTTGACCGTTTTTCAAACATTTACAACCGAACCGAAAAACAAAAGCACACCAACTCTGTTGACTAAACTGAAGACGCAACCGAACTAAACATGTCGAGGTTTAGTAATTGATTAAGACAGGTAATTGATTAAGACGATAAAAGATGTCGAGGTTTAGTAAGCCAACATAACAAAATGACTGTTATAATGCCTTAACCAAGCAAAGATCCATGATGGGATCTACTAAACAAAATGACACATATATAAGTTTGTTGCTTACGATCAACATATAATCCAGCTAGACCCAACAAAACCAATCATGTTCAAAACGTCATATACGAGTTGTTACATATAATAGAAACTTTTTCCTCCAAATAAGCAGTTTTAAATATATGTAGCTGTAAGCCACAAAAGAAAATTACACCGCATGTTGTTCGCAAATTATTTTTGCTATCCGCAAGTGTACGGAGTAGCTATAGGTAGTGGCGAGCAAGGTCGTATTCCACAGAGATTGTAGTTAAATTAATTAAGTACTAAAATAATGACGATTCAATATTATCTAGACTAGTGAATTGAATGATGATATAAACTAAGAATTAAACTAGAACTAATCTAACTAAAAATAAAAATAAAAATAAACAAAGAAACGAAAGGTAGATTCTAGGCTAAGCGTTCCTCGGAATTAATTCATGAAATGTTTATATTCAAACAAACCTTATTTAAGTTTACCAATCGTAGAGATAATCGCTAAATTGATTTCAAACCTTTCTCTCGAACAAGTCAAATCGTAGATATTAATTGTTATCTATCTCCTCTCGGTCTCAAGATGAACAACTAACTCCCATAAGTTCCTAGGATTTTCGTTCCCTCGCAAGATTCTATCAACCTCTCGGTCTGTTTAGTCTCTTACGTTATGAATTTCCCAATTCTAGCAATCAACTATCTCCTCTCGGTCTCAAGTCAATCACAAATATGCATAAATACGGGCCCTTATATTCACACAATAAACAAAAGCACAAGAAATTGATAAACGAATGATAAACCGGAATGAATAAACAAAATCACTTCATAAAATAATCCGAGTACTTGCAAATCCTAGAATCCCTAAAAGTTTAGCTACTAAACATATTCTCAAAACTCAAAATAAATATATTCATGAGTTCAATGAAGAAGAAAAAGAGAAAAGAAAGAAGAACTATTGTCGCCGTTAGTTCTCGGATCTTCAATCTTGACTTCCTCGAATCCCTCGTGTGTTTCGTGCTTTCTCTAGGCCTCCAATGGTGTCAAAAGTCCCCAAAAACGAGTTCCTAAGGCCTCTTTTATACTGTAGGGCAAGTCTGGGTCGAAAAAGAGAAGAAATCGCACAAGAATCCTATTCCCCGCAGGTTTGGTCTACGCGTCACACGAGTCGTGTCACATGCCACACGAGTCGTGTGACTTTTCTCAACATTTCGGCAAACTCCCAGGCTCACACGACCACCCACACGACCGGGTCACACGAGTCGTGTGAGTCCACACGACTCGTGTCACTACCCACACGAGTCGTGTGGAAAAGCCGTAGCTGTGTCTCTTATTTCTTCAACCCACACGACCCGTGTCACTATCCACACGAGTCGTGTGACCTCTTCTGCACCCGTTTTCGCCGTTTTTCGTCCCGATTCCATTTCCAACGCATTTCCGGGCATATTTCCTGCAACAACAACGACAAAAAAACCTCTATCGTAGTTTAATAAATAAAACAAAATGGTGCACAATCACATGATAACCAGGGCCAAATATCACAATATATCACTGATAATGCTTGAAAATATGATGAATATCAACTCCCCCAAACTGAAACCCTTGTTCGTCCCTGAACAAAAATAAGAAAATCAGAACTCAAGCATAATGAGTGATATCAAACTAGAACAGCTTCAAGTCCCTCAATGCAACCAAGAAAAATTCAAACGATCATAATCATCATGCTTTGACTATTAACTTGTGTCTACCTTGAATCAACGAACCCTCATATGGAATATATAAGTGCCTCACTCATATGTCAGTAATATATAAAAGAGAAGGACACGCTCAAAGTCAAATTGAACACCAGTTAACTATTTGTTTACAAATCATCTAAAACTCTACTTCAAACACAATCAATAATCATGAGCTTTAAATCAGAAGGTCTTTCCAGGTTGTAATGTAGGCTATTTGGTCAAGGGTAAGGTATATATATGGGTTAAGTGGCTCAAATAAACAATCATACCATTCGAGTAAATAGACTACTCGACATACCCCACTATTCCTTCTCTAATCAACATGAAGTTTTTCTCAATCCCAAACCAAAACAATCCATACACAACTCATAATTGCTCAAATCAAATTGCAAAGGAAGTACTTGACCATTTTTCTTTTTTATTTTCGTTCGTTTTTTTTATTTTTTTTAGAGAGTTCAATTTTTCCAAACAAAATCAAACTGCATGGACAACATTCTCTAGGTTTAAACATTGGAGGTCATCCAAGTGTCCTAGAGTGGTTTCCCATTACTCATTACACGTCAAATTAAATCAACTAGTAAGAGGAGTAGAATCCCAACAGTTCGACTTGCGAGCTCTCTTTATTATCATTATTTTTCTTTTCTTCTTCTTTTTTTTCTTTCCTCATTTTTTTTTCGGTCAAACACAATAAATGCAACTCAATCATACCTCATTTCATACCCAATCATCCAATAAATAACTTCGTTATCCCCATGCATCCCAAATATCAGTCAACTCTCAAAATAAATAAGATAAACCGGTTGACAAGAAAAAGGCTTAAGGCTCAAACGGGCTACTAGTGGAAAATATTTTTAAGGACATAGAAAAAGGCCAAACGAGCTAAATTCAAGAACCGCCTAAATCATTTTTAAAGCTCAAAATCATCAATGCATTTTTTCAAGCGTAGAATCAATGCAAATTCTAATAACTCGAGTATTCAATTGACACTCACAGACAAAGAATAAAGGCTCAAATCTCTCTAGGCTCAATATATCGCTAATTCAAGGCTCACAAGCATTTTCATCTAGACATGACTTTTACAATCCCATCACAATTCCTCAATCATATCAAATAACCATTCACTATTCAAGTTTTATCCATCATTCAGCCAAAGCAAAAGAAATACACAAGGAATCGACTCAAGCATATTCTTATTATATCCTACTCAAGCAAGTAAACGTGCATCCTAAAAAATAAAATAGCATAAAAAAATCATAAAAAAAATTAAAACTAATGCAAGCAACTATATGATATGCAATAAAGCGATAAAAACTCAAGATATACAACATCTCTTTCCCCCAAACTTATTCTTTGGAAAAGAATTAAGTTTGAAGAAAATAAGCGGCATATCTCAAGCAACTAACCGATAAGTCGAGCGAGCTCCACCGTAAGCAATCCTTGCACCCATGAGCACGATCATCTCCTCCATGTTTCGCTCGAACACTCGATCACCACCATTTTTTATTTTTTTATTTTTTCACTTTTTTTTTTCTTTTTCCAGATTTTTTTTTAAAAAAATAATAATAATAATAATAATAATAGTAAATAAAAAAAACGAAAATAAAATAAAAAAAATAAAAATAAAAGCCATAAACGATGGGTTGCCTCCCAACAAGCGCTTAATTTAACGTCTTTAGCTAGACGTCTTTCGAGCTCTCAATAAGGGTCATTCCCGTTCATTCCAATCTCCTCCTTGATCTTCTCATGGCGTCGGCTACCGTCTTTTGGCTCTTGAATCTTCCATCCCCGAGCAAGTGTAAAAATTCGGTATTCATCATAAGCTCGAAATGTGATCTCACCAAGCTCCATGTCAATGAGTACCCGTCCGGTGGCTAGGAATGGTCTTCCTAAAATCAACAGTGTATCACCGTTATCCTTCATGTCTACCACCACAAAATCTGTCGGAAACTTAATTCCATCGACCGTCAACCAAACATCCTCTACAATTCCCATGGGACGAACTTGGGATTTATCCGCCATTTGAAGAGTGATCATAGTCGGTTGAAGCTTCTCCAATCTCAACTTCTCGAAAACAGAGAGTGGCATCAAGTTGACGCCCGCCCCTAAGTCGCATAGCCCTTTCCCGGTATATGATTCTCCAACTCCACAATCGATATAAAATCCACCGGGATCTTCGCACTTTATAGGACGGTCTCTTTGGAGTAGTGAACTACTCTCGTCCTTGAGTGTAACCACCTCATGAGCCTCAATCGGGCTCTCCATCTCCTCGTCTGAATTAGCCACAACCATCTCGACCATTGGTTCCTTTTCTTCTTGCTCATGTTCCTCGTTCATCTCAATCAGAACGTCATCTCTAGTCTCTTGGGCATCCTCGGCTTTGCAATCCTCTGGGGTGATCTCCGTATGACTCGAAAATTGGCCCTCTAGCTGTTGACTCTCGACCATCGCGATCATTTGCCCCAAGTGCTGCCCAATCGACTTCATTCGATTCTCCATCGAAGCAACCCGCGCCTCATTTTTAGCTATCAACTTGTCCATGTCACTCATGACTGTTTCCGTGGTACTCATGAATGAGGCGAACGCTACTTCGAGTGCCGACTTCTTCGGCTCATTGATGACCCCATTGGTCACCGAAAATTCCATTGGCGGTTGTAGAGCATTGTATGGATCGGTATACGAGAAATTAAGATAGTTCTGGTTGCCCGAATAGTACGTGTTACCTCCTTGATATCCCCAGAAATTGTCATAAATCCGGTCTTGCAAATAATTCACGTCCTGGACGGGTTCATACATTGACACCGCATTCACCCCGACATTCTCGTTCTTCACCCTTTGCAAGCCCTTAAGAACCAATGTGGCTATTTGAGCCGACAACTCCGAAACTTGGTCTGTATTGGTAGTCGTCGACACTCTATTAAACATCGTATGCTCCACCGGCCATTGGTAGCTATTAAACGCCATCTCGTAAGAAAGAAAGAAAAATAAGAAAATATCAGAAAAGAGAAAATAAAATAAAATAAAAAAATAATAATAAAAAAAAATGTCTAAACTAATATCTATTCGTCTTCTTCTAATATTAATCAATTCAACAAACAATCCCCGGCAACGGCGCCAAAAACTTGTTCGCTAATTATTTTTGCTATCCGCAAGTGTACGAAGTAGCTATAGGTAGTGGCGAGCAAGGTCGTATTCCACAGAGATTGTAGTTAAACTAATTAAGTACTAAAATAATGACGATTCAATATTATCTAGACTAGTGAATTGAATGATGATATAAACTAAGAATTAAACTAGAACTAATCTAACTAAAAATAAAAATAAAAATAAACAAAGAAACGAAAGGTAGATTCTAGGCTAAGCGTTCCTCGGAATTAATTCATGAAACGTTTATATTCAAACAAACCTTATTTAAGTTTACCAATCGTAGAGATAATCGCTAAATTGATTTCAAACCTTTCTCTCGAACAAGTCAAATCGTAGATATTAATTGTTATCTATCTCCTCTCGGTCTCAAGATGAACAACTAACTCCCATAAGTTCCTAGGATTTTCGTTCCCTCGCAAGATTCTATCAACCTCTCGGTCTGTTTAGTCTCTTACGTTATGAATTTCCCAATTCTAGCAATCAACTATCTCCTCTCGGTCTCAAGTCAATCACAAATATGCATAAATACGGGCCCTTATATTCACACAATAAACAAAAGCACAAGAAATTGATAAACGAATGATAAACCGGAATGAATAAACAAAATCACTTCATAAAATAATCCGAGTACTCGCAAATCCTAGAATCCCTAAAAGTTTAGCTACTAAACATATTCTCAAAACTCAAAATAAATATATTCATGAGTTCAATGAAGAAGAAAAAGAGAAAAGAAAGAAGAACTATTGTCGCCGTTAGTTCCCGGATCTTCAATCTTGACTTCCTCGAATCCCTCGTGTGTTTCGTGCTTTCTCTAGGCCTCCAATGGTGTCAAAAGTCCCAAAAACGAGTTCCTAAGGCCTCTTTTATACTGTAGGGCTATTCTGGGTCGAAAAAGGGAAGAAATCGCACAAGAATCCTATTCCCCGCAGGTCTGGTCTGCGCGTCACACGAGTCGTGTCACATGCCACACGAGTCGTGTGACTTTTCTCAACGTTTCGGCGAACTTTCAGACTCACACGACTGGTCACACGACCGGGTCACACGAGTCGTGTGAGGCCACACGACCCGTGTGAAAAAGCCGCAGCTGCACTTGTTATTCTCTCAACCCACACGACCCGTGTCACTGCCCACACGAGTCGTGTGACCTCTTCTGCACCCGTTTTCACCGTTTTTCGTCCCGATTCCATTTCCAACGCATTTCCGGGCATATTTCTTACAAAACTAACGACAAAAACACCTCTATCATAGATTAATAAATAACACAAAATGGTGCACAATCACACGATAACCATGACCAACTATCACAATATATCACTCATAATGCATGAAAATATGATGAATATCACATGTGAAGCGGAATTGTAGCCCCTAAATATTACCCGCTAGTTTCATTCGTGCAAATTCTGCTTTTGCATCGTCCGGTAAGCTGAAGAATAGTTCCAAGTCCTCAGTATTTCTGACAAGCAACTTACACACAACCAACTTCTCTTGCATATTTAAGCCCAGGATTTTCCCCACTTCAGAATACACCTCTTTTCGAGCAGTCGAGACATCATATTCGTAACCTATTTTCTGCGCAATCTCACGTAAACGTACACCAGTCTCAGTGCAGAAATCGCGGAACACAGAGGTCATATCTTCATTTGCTTCTGTGGACTTTCTTTTTGATCCTTTACTTTTCCTAGAAGAAGTGGAACATTGTGCACGACTTTCTGATTCAGACGTCATCCAGTCAGGATCATCTCCACCCAAATCTGTTTCTGCTTCCATTTCAACAAAATCAGGTAACACACCCGTTGCATCATGAAGTGGTTGACTTGCAGCATTGCCTATATCCTCCGCATGCTCTCCAGTGGCCCTGTCTTTCCCAAAGATATTTAACCAATCGGGATAATACGGCCAGCTCTTAAACCTCATTAATCGAGCATTTGGATCAACCTTGGTCAGAAATATATAAGTTCACATCAAAAGTTGGTTTTTTCAGAAAACATGTATGAAAAACACATTTCATTGTCACATAAATATGATATTATACAAGCGCGTACCTTTACATATGATGCCCATGCCTCATCACTTGCTTCAACCATTTTAGTCGAATCATTCCATCCCATGCCCGTCCTAGAGAGCATGGACAGGAGGCTACTGTAATCCTTCTTCCAGACATGGATCTTGGAGTTGATGTGGGGAATTCCTTTCAAATCAGTACCTGGTAGTTTTTTAGCCAACTCTTGCTCTAAAACCTGTAGAAACCCTGTTTTGAAGCCATTTTCTGACTTCCAACCATTTGCAACAACCTCTTTCAATGCAACAATAAGAATTTCCTCCTCGTGCTTACTCCAACTTCTCCTGCCTTTGTCAGATCTGCGCCTCCGAATATTGCGAATGTTCTGATCTGACCGTTCCATTTTGTTGAGCTGATGAATTCAAAATTAGGAAAATGAAGAAAGTTATGGCATAAGGGACATTTAACTGTAAAAACCAAACATCTCATTAACAACAAACAACCAACACAGGTTTGAAAAAGAAACAGAAAGTAGAGGGAAGAACATAGTCAACAGTACAATACAAACGTAGCCTAATTAGTAATGCTAAATACATCTCCATTCATTGAACATTGACTGTGCCATGTGGTCTCGCATTTGAGACCACGCTTCAGAAGTCTCCACAGTGTCAATAAAAACAGTGTCAACATTGTCATCACTCCCATCGGCATCGTCCTCGTCTTCACCTACTTCCATTGGGTCAACACTCATCTCTCTCCGGATGAAATTATGCAGCAACACACAAGCCATGATCAACCTGTTTTGTATCTTAATATTGTAAAAACTGTGACTACGGAGGATGGCCCATCTTTTCTTTAATATTCCAAAACTCCTTTCAATAACATTTCGTGCCTTAGAGTGGGTCATGTTGAAAAACTCCTCGCTCGTCTGAGGTATACCACTACCATGTCGCCATTCTTTCAAATGGTAACGAACTCCTTTATACGGTGTTAAAAATCCTTCTCCATTTGTGTATCCATTGTCACACAGATAATAATACCCTGTAGCCATAGCATTTGTTAATAAAAAAGGTTCATGTGCATAAATATAAGTAAGAATGGTAGGGGGTTTTTATATAGTCAAATGCACACAACATAAATGAATACCTTGGGGAATCCTTAATCCATTTGGCCTACTGACAGCATCACGGAGCACCCGACAATCTGCTGCTGAACCTTCCCATCCACATAACACATATATAAAGTTTAAATTGCGATCACACACACCTAAAACATTAACCGCCACTTCACCCTTTCGGTTTCTATATCTGGGTTGGTCCACCAAAGGGACAAGTACTGGTATGTGAGTACCATCCAGTGCACCCAGGCAACCCTATATACATGCCACAGAACACAGAAAAAAAAAAAAATAGTTATTACAATAATCGAATTTCAAGGGTTAGTTTCATAACAAAATAAACTAATGTAATTAAAATCAGAGTGTAAATACTATACATTTTTTAGATAGTACGTAAGTAATACCTTAAAGCACTTCCACCTAGGGTCGACAGAATTTTCTTGAACTGGTTCCGGCTTCACTAGAAGTGTGTTATGCAATTGTAGAACCGCATTTAGGACTTCATTGACATAAATACTAACCGTGTGTCCCGACCTTTTAAAATCAAACTTCACAACACGCATTTTTTTATGGTGTGCAATAACAGACAAGAAAATAGCAACCTTTTCTGAAACGGACACGTATTTTGAATCCTTCAAGCCAACACCATGTCTTAACAAATAACACAATCTATTGAATACATCGCAGGTCATTCGTAAGTTGTTCAAACAATCAGAATCACTGAGTCCAACCAAAGCTGTGAGGTGATCTAGTTGTCTCGGTATTCTCTCAGCCATCACGTATCTTACATTATTTCTTACCTGCTCCCTAGCACTACTACAATTATCTCCAATTTGTGTAGTAACAACGGCTACTACTACACAAATTTGAAGCATTATCTCTTCAATTAGTAATAAAATTTCTGCCATGCGCCTTGAAATCCCTGGCATTACGTTTGATTGGAAAACTGCAATTATTCAAATTTAAATAGAGCATAAAAATTTTCGTTCCACGTTCTTCTACATTGTTGTACCAAATTACAGTAGAGAAAACAAAACATGTTGTATAGAGATCTAAAAAATATATGAAAAAATGCAAGCAATTGGGGTAATGATGTACAGAGATGCGCAAGTCAAAATTTAAGAACCTAAAACAAATAGCACACAAAAACGAAGGAAATGAAACATAATATTCAAACAAATTGGAGATACAACCAATACGTACACTTTACCCAGGAAAGTAGCCCGACACCAACGAGACGGAATTTGTCGGCGTCAATAAGTGCTGTTTAAAAAATTGGGCGAAAGGAACCGAAACTCAGCGAAACTCAACGAAGTGAAATCAGAAAGACGACACACAGTTACACAAACATGAGATCTATCAACGAATGAACCGTCATTCAACGATTTATCGAAAAAAATAGCAAACGTGAATGAAGCGTACCTTCGTGTCATGGAGGAGCAGCGGAGCTTAGGGTTTGTGGAGATGAATTTGGCAGATTGCAGCTCGATTTCTACGTCTTCATCTTTTATACGAGGGCAATGTGGTCTTTCTGCCAACCAAAGTTTTTTCATGAGAAATTGTATCAGGCCAACCCCATGTGATGTGTTATACCAAAATATCTTATAATTGGAACCGGGCCTCGTCAATTTCAAGGGCCAGACAGTCTCCAACCAAACACCATAAAAGCTTTTAATGCTTAACAGATTGTGTGATATCCCTCCTTATCACCTCAACCAATCACACCCGTAGACTAAACAAAATTAAAATATATGATTACTCCAACTTGATTAGAACTTTTCATATATTATTGCAGTAAGATATATGTAGCCTACACAAAATTAAAATATATGATTACTCCAATTTGATTAGAACTTTTCATATATTGCATCAATATACATGTAGACTACACAAAATTAAAATCTTGAAACTCAAACAATATAAAAATACGTTTGTATCCCCGGTTATTAAGATTTAAGAGAACATAAATCCGTTCACCTTTTGTTCGTTTACTCCAAACCATAAAACTAATAAATAAAGCAGTGTTTGTACCAAAAAAAATAAAAATAAAATCAGTGCTATATTAGAAACAATGGGCGCAATGCGACAAAGGCAACACTAAAAACGTAAAAGCTGTGGGATTTAAAGTGCGAACGTACGGATGATAAGAAGAAGAGGCGGAGCCGCATCCCAAATTTAAAATATTCGCATTGGGCACCGATATTCTTACACAAACACCACGGGCCCCAACGGGGGAAAAAAAAAGTAATCACCTGAGATTAGGACAACTCAAGGACAGCTTGTAGTGGAATGCTACGCATTTGGGTCTTATCAAATAAAAACAAATTACGATGGTTCTATAACAATAGGCATACTTTGGTAGACCAGATTCAAACAGTTATCTCGGTAGCTAGGTCTCAAGGAGTTAACTCGGGTAAGTGGTTGATATAGTGTATAGATCTGGTCGGTGAAACGGATTATGGAGGTGTTAGCGACGTGTTGATAGCTCATAGGTGTGGGACTTCTTGATAGTACATGGAAGTGTTATCGACCTCTAGGCAACAATGTCAGGTTAAGACCTCGTATCACGGTAAAGAAATATAAACGTTGGACAACTCGTAAGGGTATAATGGACCTCTTGGAATGTCTCAGCACGGCCAAGGAACATTACAGCAAGGACTAGTCGACCAGGAAGCAAAGGTTTAGGAGCTCATGCATATAGGACAAGTGTAAGGAGGGACTATTGACCTAAGATATATATGATCTTGACGATAGATAAGGATGTGGATTTTATGGACTAGTACGTAGTACGTGTGATGCACGAGACAAAGATGTTAAATGAGTCATTTCTATAAAGTCTGTCTGTTATGATAAAACACGGTGAACTGGTTAAGAGTAGTCAGCTTGGGTTAGGCCGATCGAAAGGAACTTAAGCTCGGTATCAGTATTTAACCTAGTCAAGGAGCTTGCTACTACAGCTCAAGGTATTGGTCAACTTGATAAAAGTGGTCTGGTGGTCGTGGCCTCCAGGAGCTCGATTACATAAAATGGCCTCGTGTGGCACGAAGGTTTTAAATGTAGAGGATGAGGTATCGACCTGGTACAAGTTTGTGGCAGGTAGGTTGAAAGGTCAGGGTTGCGACTTATGGATCTGAGTGTCGTATGGAAGGGGGAAACAAAATCCTAGTATGAAGAAATGTGTATCACTGGAGGATCTAGAGGCGTGGTCAGTTAGGAGAGCAGATCTGTTTAGATCTCTTTCCTAAAGAGGACTCTTTTGGTCATCAAGTTAACCTCTTATAGAAGAGATAAAGTTCTATTTTGTATGATTATTACACACATATACGCATCACTTACAATACAATTATTTTACTCCCTCGAGCACATATTGACTTGAGCGTCAGAGATTCTACACTGGGACCGCTCGCGGCGCATTGCAAGTTCTTGGAGCTCGAGATCGGTGTCTATTCGTGTTGTTACGGTCTAATCCGGTCCAAGTACATATGCATATCGAATTGGCCCCGTCTATGGGAAAATTTGATCTTTTACCGCTATAAGGGACTAATCGGTTTTTCTCACAAAGGATTTCAAAAAGCTTGAAGATCATGGCAGATGATAGTTCAAAGAAGGATTTAACTAAAGAGTTGGATGTAGTATGGAAATCCCGAATGATAGGAAAAGTCCTCCACCGGGTTGATCAAAATCAATTGGCCTGCTTGTCACGGCTCATGCGACGTTACCAGCACCCCACACTGCATTGACCTTGGTGTCGAGCGCTTTTGGAGGACCTCCAGCGAGGAAAGAGCCAGTGATCATTCAAAAGAAGACGAGGGTGCAAGAGGTACAAGGGCAGACTGCTCCCCAACGTATTGAGGTGCAGCAACAGAAAAATCTGGGATTTAATCTGCTTCAAGAGCAGGTAGAAGGGTAGTTGTTGAATCCTAGTGGATAGGATGTCCTTATGGGATACCAGGTTATCCAGCTCACCACAACGGAGTTGAACATAATCATGGTTGAAGTCGTGGTCTGAGCTCGGGTGCCTAACGAGCCATACCAGGTCGACCTAGTTGCACCACATCCACAACATCAGAGGAGACCAGAGGAGATAGAGGTAAGTTCAACCTCCTTTCCTACTACCATTTCACAGCCAACTCAAGATGCTACACTCGAAAGTTTAGCGACCCTGCTGCGGGAACTACAGGCCTGGGTCAAGGGCAAAATAACACCATGTCTCTAGGGCCACTTGTTTGTAGAGGAAGTTCTAGAGGCAGACTTGCCCAATAATTTTCATGAGATAAACTTATTTTAGGATGACTCGACTAACCCAGCCAGACACCTAAGGTCGTTCGAGAATATACAACTGTTCTCCACATATACAAGGACATGATTTTTTGTATAGCCGTTCTTACCAAAGTAAAGGGGTAGACACAATACTAGTTCAACCAATTGTCGACTAGATCTATAAAAAATTTTGAGAGATTCATCTCTTAGTTTATTACTCAGTTATTGTGCACGAAAAAACACGAGAAGTGTTGGGTTCGCTAGTACCGTACGGACTGTACGCGGCGGAATTTAAAATTTTTAAAGTATGTATTTATCGTATAAATACAACACCCGTACATACTAATTGCGAATTAACTGATCGTCATCTTTAAAACATGCATCATATACGAATTTTGATTTGTTACTATAAAGTAAATACTAGTAAAAATATTTACCGAATGTCTTGAACTCCTTCACTATTGATGATGGATGAGGGAATCGGTTCCCGGTTGTAACTTCAACGACTTGAGGTTACTCGCTAGAGGAATCCAAGTGTCTTCCCTCTAAACGTATCCACCCTATGAAGCCCGGTTCCGACGACTTTCCTTCGCTAGTAGAAAAGACTCGGTTTTCTTGTATAGGAATATTTATGAATTTTATTTGGGAATTTTAAGAACTCTTTCTTGAAGTTTTATGAAGAACACTTTCTTCTCTTTCTAACACTTAGAAATTTAGGATCAAAAACTTCACTTAAATGCAAAACCATTTTGCATATATTTATACTAAACATTTTAGCATAAAATAATCAACATTTAGTAATATTAAATAAAATCAAATTTTATTTAAATAGTATTTACTAACTTTTGACTTTGAAAATAATAAGATATGTTAAGTAGTTCAAACAACCATCAACAACCATTTTATTATAATCATATTTATTATTTTAATCCTTAAATCATATTTAAAGATATAAATAATAATTGGATAATAAATCTTGAGAATCTTTCTCAAGACTTTATTATTATATCATTTTCCCAATATTATAATAATCATATTATTATTATTTTGGATTTTTGAAATTTAAAATCCTATTTTAAAATTCAACTTTATTAATTTAGTAATTACCTTAATTACTAAAGTAATATCCAAAATGTAATTAATCAATCTTATTGATTAATATATTCCTTTAATTGATATCTAATCAAATTAGATATTTATCAATTAATTCTAACCATTAGAAATACAATCTTTACCTTTGTTCATAATTAGTGTGACCTTTTAGGTTCACCTTAATACTAGTAGTGGGTTTACAACACTTTGTAATTTGAGTTAAATCTTATTAACTCTTATTCATGAATTAACCCTTTAATTTATGAACCCACATATCATGGTAACACCTAGCAAGTAGCATGAATCTAGTATTAAGTGAATAGCGAGTAAACCTATTCCGATTACAACTCCATACATGTAAAATCCTTTCGACATCTAATTTCCCGATTAAGTCTTGGGTATGATTTTGTCGAAACCCAAATTGACTTAATAACTATGATTCTATTTCATGTTTATTAACCCGGTTATGAATCACTATTCATCTCTGCCTTGGCCAAGGACTTTGGATTAATAACTATGAAACACATAGGAAATTCACTTATCTTCATAAGTGTCGAATCCTTTATTGGCCACTAACAAACTTCCATACATATTAACATAATACCCAACTTATCCCTTTAAACGATAGTGCTAGCTACCAAAAGGATAAATCAAAGTAGAATGTAATATGCACAAAGTTACCATTGTGCCTCAAGTCTTAGGATTAGTCATGTACTATTGTAACATGAAAATTCTTATTCGACTGAATAAATTCTTCATTAAGAATTTTCATACGGTCATGTTCAGTGAACTTGTTCTCTAACAAGCACCCACATAAATGTACTTACGTCTTACGCTAATGTTGATGGAATGCAACATTCTTGTCCAACAAGCATACAAACTATGTGCAAGTCTTTTATGGATTATTCGATATCCCATCTCGAAACATCCATCGACTTGGAACTGTATTTAAGATCACGGCTTTCAAGGTATGTTCCATGATCACCATCTCTATGCGCAACCATACCTTATAACCATAAGTGATCTAGGGATTTTATCTTAAGTGCAATTATAAGATAAATGCTTTCTCTTAAGATAAAGAAATGCCTTATTCATAATATAATTCCAATAGACTGTATTTACAAGTAGAATACGTCCAATTAGATTGGAACGCCGGGTACCCTACTCTAACAATCTCCCACTTGCCCTAGTTCCAATCACTCATGTATCTAAGACCCATCTTCTCAAGATGTCCTTCGAACACTTTCTGTGATAAGGGTTTAGTTAAGGGGTCTGCTATATTTTCTGCTGAGTCGACTCGCTCCATCACGACATCGCCTCTACCAATGATTTCTCTAATCAAATGGTATCGCCTCATAATGTGTTTGGATTTTTGATGAGATCTTGGCTCCTTTGCTTGCGCAATAGCCCCATTGTTATCACAATAAATCATTATTGGATCAACAACGGATGGTACTACACCCAACCCTTGGATAAAGTTCCTTATCCAAACAGCTTCTTTTGCAGCATCAGATGCAGCAATATATTCAGCCTCTGTCGTAGAGTCAGCAATTGTTTCTTGTTTGGAACTTTTCCAACTAACTGCTGCTCCATTCAGAGTAAATAAATATCCTGACATGGATTTATAGTCGTCTTTATCGGACTGAAAACCGAAATCAGTAAAACCTTCCAGTTTCAATTCTCCATTACCGTATATCAAGAAAATATCCTTAGTCCTTCTCAAGTACTTAAGAATATTTTTAACGGCAGTCCAGTGACTTTCACCTGGATTAGACTGATATCTACTCGTTACACTAAGTGCATGAGCAACATCAGGTCTCGTACATAACATCGCATACATAATGCTACCTATAGCAGATGCATAAGGTATATGAGACATCTTTTCTCTCTCTTCAGATGTCTTTGGAGACATCGTCTTAGAAAGAGAAATCCCATGACCCATTGGAATATATCCTCGTTTGGATTCTTCCATGCTAAACCGTTGTAGCACCTTATTTATGTACGTTGACTGGGATAGTCCGATTATCCTTTTAAATCTATCCCTATAGATTTTTATCCCTAGGATAAAGGATGCTTCTCCCAAGTCTTTCATGGAAAATTGTTTAGACAACCATGTCCTAGTTGACTGCAACATTCCTATATCATTCCCAATGAGTAGGATGTCATCAACATAGAGAACAATAAATGTAACTGCACTCCCACTAACCTTCTTATAAACACATGGTTCATCCGGATTTTTATGAAAATCAAACGTTTTGATCGTTTCATCAAACCGGATGTTCCAACTCCTTGAAGCTTGTTTTAGTCCATAAATGGACCTTTTGGAGTTTACAAACCATTTGTTCGCTCCTACTAGATATGAAACCCTGCGGTTGTTTCATATAAATGTCTTCCTTAATGTTTCCATTAAGAAAAGCAGTTTTCACATCCATTTGCCATATCTCGTAGTCATAATACGCAGCTATGGCTAGCAATATCCGAATAGATTTTAGCATTGCTACTGGTGAAAAAGTTTCCTCATAGTCAACACCTTGCTTCTGAGTATAACCTTTAGCAACCAGTCTTGCTTTAAAAGTATTAACTTCTCCATCCCCACCACGTTTTCACTTGTAAACCCATTTACAACCAATAGGTACTATACCTTGAGGTGGTTCAACCAAAGTCCATACTTGGTTTGAATACATGGAGTCTATTTCGGTTTGCATAGCTTCTCGCCATTTATCTGAGTCAATATCCAATATTGCCTCATCATAGCTTATTGGATCATTATCCAAAAGGAATCCCTC
>BKCP01002336.1:784734-803643 GCA_008636005.1 Striga asiatica
GATAAATCAAAGTAGAATGTAATATGCACAAAGTTACCATTGTGCCTCAAGTCTTAGGATTAGTCATGTACTATTGTAACATGAAAATTCTTATTCGACTGAATAAATTCTTCATTAAGAATTTTCATACGGTCATGTTCAGTGAACTTGTTCTCTAACAAGCACCCACATAAATGTACTTACGTCTTACGCTAATGTTGATGGAATGCAACATTCTTGTCCAACAATCATACAAACTATGTGCAAGTCTTTTATGGATTATTCGATATCCCATCTCGAAACATCCATCGACTTGGAACTGTATTTAAGATCACGGCTTTCAAAGTATGTTCCATGATCACCATCTCTATGCGCAACCATACCTTATAACCATAAGTGATCTAGGAATTTTATCTTAAGTGCAATTATAAGATAAATGCTTTCTCTTAAGATAAAGAAATGCCTTATTCATAATATAATTCCAATAGACTGTATTTACAAGTAGAATACGTCCAATTAGATTGGAACGCCGGGTACCCTACTCTAACAAGAAGATGTGCCTTGCAATGATCAACATGCACCATACAAAAAAAAAAAAAAAAAACCTCTTCAAGTACTAGAGGTCTTCGGCCAAGTCGGTTGAGGAATTCATTGACGAAGTGGACGTCGAAGCCTTTTAACAAGCTCCTGGCCAGGTGCAACAAATACATAAGCACAGAAGATGTTGAGTCCGACTTTGTAGAGAGCGACAAGACCAATGTCAAAGGAGCGGAGGAGAAATCCCTTTCAAATGACAAGACGTCTCCAAACATGGAGTCTAGATTAGAAGAGCGTGCCAAGATAGGGTTCAGGTACAGTCAGTACGCACCTTTAGTTGTGCTCCAGAAGGAGGTTTTTGAGGTCCTTTAAAAGTTGGGTAATGCAGGGATTTTTGGCTGACCAAAACCCTTTCCGAAGAGTAAATGGTATATGCAAGAGAGAGGTGATCTATACTGCAGATATCACAAGGATTACGGTCATTCGACTAATAGTTGAAGGGAGTTAGGAATATAAAATAGTTAGTTCTATGAGACAAAAAGAAAAAAGACGATTGCAAGGTCTGGGATTTGACAAGGCTGAGGACATAACGCCCAAAGGGGGCGTAAACCAGATGATCACGGGAGGTCCCACTGATGGAGACTTCTACAATAAGAGAAAGAGGACAATTCGCTGCAAGGATATTTTCAAGGAAGTCGTAGAGGTCATGTCCCAGAAACCTAAAATCACACTCAAGTTCAGTTTAAGGGATGTGCAAGGTATTTCCACCCTACACAATTATGCCTTGTAATCACTGTCGAGGTGAAAGTTATGATGTCCAGAGAGTGTTCATTGATACAGACATCTCTTTGGACATAAATTTCTTGGAGTGTTTGAGGCAGATGGATCTAGATGTGAAGATTGAGGCAGTTCATACAACCCTCTACGGGTTTAATGGCAATGGGGTAACGCCAGTATGAGAAGTTTGTCTGCCTGTAGCGCTGGGAAGGCTTTCCCTTAGGAAGATCAAGGTGGTTAGATTCTTGTGGTAAATACTAGCTTGACGTACAACATCATTCTTGGACTCCCTAGTCTAAAATCATTCCAGAAAGCGGTCTTGAGCTACTACCTTAAAGTAAAAATCCTAGTCGAGGCCAAAGTATGTCAAGATCCAGACCAGCTAGAGAACTCAAACATAGAGAAAAAGAAGATGCTAAAGGTCTCGTCTCAGGATGAGCTCATGGAGATCGAGCTTATTGAATGAAAAGTGTAAAAGGTAACCAAGGTGGGCCAACATTTTCTGAAAGATATTCAAGGCGCCCTCATTGCTATGATGAGAATGTGAATATTTTTGCATTCTCAGCATATGATCGTACAGTAATGATTGCCAAAGTAGTCCAGCATAGGTTAAACATCGAGTCGACAATGAAGCCGGTAAAACAGAAGATAATGCACTTTGGTGCAGAACTCAACCAAGTGATTGAGGCTGAGGTAGAAAAGCTTCTAAGGGTAGGACAAATACAACCTATCTAGTTTCCATAATGGTTGTCGAATTCATCCATGGTCAAGAAAAGCGAGGGCGAGTGGCAAATGTGAATAGAATTTAGGGTCCTCAACAAGCCATGCCCTAAGGACCATTACCCGTTGTCAAGAATAAACTAACTCATTGATTCGACAACTAGCTGGGAACTCCTTAGTATGACGGATGCATCCCAAGGATACCATCATATACTTTTCGCGGTCGAGGACTAGAAGAGGGTAAGTTTTGTGACGTTAAAGGGCACTTATTGCTATGTGGTGATTCATTTCAGATTAAAGAACACTGGAGAAACCTACCACTGGCCAGTAGATAGGATGTTCAAGGATCAAGTCGAGCGCAACATGAAAGTCTACTTAGACGATATGGTCGTGAAGAAAAAATTAGGCGGAAAGTCATGTTGACAACCTGATGGAGACCTTCAACAAGCTGAGGAACTTTTGTATTAAGCTTAACCCATCAAAGTGCATGTTTGGGGTCAGATCGGGAAGGTTATTGGGTTACTTGGTCATGAAAAAAGGTATCGAAGTCAACCTAGAAAAAACAAAGGCGGTGCTCTAAATACAGGCACCAAAGAATCTGAATGAGGTCCAAGTACTCACAGGTAGACTAGCCTAGCTGAGCAGGTTTATCGCACACTCAGCTAAGCGGAGATTTTTATTCTTCAGGTCATTGAGGAAAGATCTTGATTTGAGTGGACTCCCCAAGCATAACATGCTTTGGATCGGCTTAAGGAATTTTTAGCTAAGCTACCGCTACTCACGAATCCAGAACCCATGGATGACCTTGCCCTATATTTAGTTATATTCAAGGTGGAAATCAGCTCAGTCTTCTAAGAGAAAGAGGAGGTCAGCAGAGACATGTATATTACACAAGTTGGGTGCTCCAAGGCACCGAATTGGAGTACTCAAAGGTCGAGAAGGTTGAGTTGGTTGTTATCTTAACAACACGTAAGTTGCAACCATATTTCTTGGCACTTAAGGTCGTGGCCTAGATGAATTACGCTCTAAAAGACAACCTAGGTCGACCTTCGGCCTCAGGGAGGATAGTGAAGTGGGTTGTCGACCTCGGAGAGTAAAACGTGGAGTTCAAATTACAGAGATCCATCATACAAGCTTTGGCGGGTATCATACAAGAGTGCACATTCAAAGGGGAGGTCGGTCAATGTATGGTCGTCTCACCCCAACAAGAACACCTCGAGTTTGCTGTAAGTTTGTCTTTCAAAGCATCGAATAATGTGGCAGAATATGAAACTTCAGTAAACGAGATTCATCTTGTGGCGAAAGAGGGATCCAAGAGGGTGATTTTCCACTCAGATTTTTAGCTCGTCATTGAATAGGTCAAGGGTGAGTACAAGGCCAAGGTAGTACGAATCAGAAGTACGAGACTGAGGTGCAGTCACTGCTAAAAGGGTTTATGACCTCTTATGTAGATACAAGGGGAAGACAATAGTATATAAGACCTCTTATCGAAGGTGAGAACATCTTTAGTCGATTGGAGGTCCAACTCAATTACTCTACTCAATATCTGAGGGGATCCAGTGGCCAGAAGATAAATTATGGTATTTCTTTGTAATGGAGTGTTGTATAAGAGATCTTATATAGGGCCTCACCTTAGGTGTGTCTCCGACAAGGATGGGAATTATGTCCTTCAGGAGGTACATGAAGGTTGTTGTGGTAACCATGTTATAGCTCGAGCGTTTGTGAGATAGGTTTTCTGAGCTAGATACTTTTTTTCTAAGATGCAGGCCATGGCACATGAGCTCGTTTAAAAAAGCTTAATGTGTCAGTAGCACAGATCATCGGTCCACCATTTTGTTGAGAAGATGATCCCATGAGCTTTCCTTTACATTTTCCCAGTGGGGAATAAAAATGGTGTGACCCCTACCCCCCTGGCTAAGAAAGTTCTTTCTAGTCACGGTGGATTATTTAACCAAGTGGATTGAGGTCGAACCAATGAAAAGGATCACGGAGGACAAGGTCGTCAAATTCATGCTCAAAATATTTATTGCAGGTATGGACAACCAAGAATGATCGTATCCGACAATGGAGCCTAATTCAAAAGACCCAATATCATGACTTGGTGTGAAAAGATAAAGATCAAACATCATTTTATTTCACTGGCTCATCCGCAAGAAAATGAATAGGCATAGGTCACCAATAGGTCGATGTTGGCTTGCCTAAGAGTCGATTAGAAAGAGCCTCAAGTGCTTAGATGGACGAGCTTGATTCCGTTCTATGGGCTTATAAAACAATGATTCGGGTCTCGATAGGGCCGCATCATCACATCAGGCACATAATCACATATGGCATAATAGTGGATTATACTACTCCTACAAAACCGAGTTATGCATTAACTTATGGTTGCGCTTGAACACACATAATTCACATAAACCTTCCAAATTTGAACTTTGCACAAAAATGCATTAAATGTGGGCTCTGATACCACTTGTTGGGATCTATAAGGATCGCCGCTAATGTACAATTACAAATTTATCTACAAAATTACCTATGTGCAGCGAATCTGTATGAACGTAAAAGACTTACAGTTTAATAATTTTCTGACTCTGAGATGTAGATTTCCGCAATTGTAGATCTTCTGAGTCAGAAAGTCTGTGGGGCAGCTGGACGAGGCCTTCTCGGAATTTCGTGGGTTGAGTGCGTGTAGACGGGAGGCTGGCGTGTCGCGAACGGTGTCGGGAAGCTAAGGCTGGTGTCGGCTCGCCTAGGCGTCAAGTGGGTCGCACGCTATTGTCGCAGGTCTGCTCGGCGTCAGGTGGCTGTAAGCATCGTGGGTCTTAGCATCGCGGCGAGTAGCAGGTCATCGTCGGGTGAAGCGAGGATGTCGCAGGTCACCATCTGGAGCAGGGAGACTACGTCGTCTGCACGCTGTGAAGGAGTAGATCACGTGGGGTCATTATCGGTGGACCCGGGTCATCTCGCGATGATGCTCGAGTGGCCGATGATAGTCGGGTGCTCGGGTTTCCTCGGGTGCGACAAGGCCTTCTATTTAATTACCTAACACCTCTTGAACTCCCTTGGTGAGAAGGAGAATCTAGATATCTCTATGTGATGTATGTCTTCAATAGAGATCCTAAGGAGGCATTAAATTGAGCTTCTTCCATTAGGACTCAACTGTGAGCCAAGCCTACCAAGCCCTAACAGGAATAATACAATCTTTCTACCAAAGTGGTACTATTATTGAATACTCCCAATTGAATTCTCAAGGTACAATTTGAGTTGTACTCCTAAATACTCGAATTACCTCTCCATATTTAAGATATAATGTTTATCAATTTATTTAATTGTTGATAATTAAATTAATCTACTTCTTGAACCGACGCTTAAAATGTTCAGTACATTACTGTTATGTCGGAATTTAATCCACCCTGCAGTGTTTGACCTAATAATCCTTCTGAACTCATTTCAGGGAAATCATCAAACCTCAACTATGAGAAGTATACAGTGACTGTAAATATTATAACATAACACCATGTCATGTAGGAATCACTACCCAACCTAGACAATTATTGGTCCATATCAATAAACCTCACCTTACTTATACATGTGTTTTTTTTTTTATATCTTATGGGTTAATAGAAAACAGTAATTAGTCGAGGCCTAGTTCATTTACGACAATTAGTACAATACAAACTGCTTCTCTCTGGGATCCAGTCAATACACAAATGTGTATTTGTGTGATTAATCAGTCAAGACCGACTGTACCACCAACACTATAACCGTTTTGATGGATTGATCAATTTCTATCTAAGTTGTGAACAAATTGTTTATGTTTCGCAAGTAACCGATAAATGATCTGATGTCCATCCGTGATCAACCATCTATCTAAATGCAAAACAATAGAACATTTAACTTTATTTAATCAAATATAAATTCTCATTCAACATAAATAGTGTGAATAAAATCTAAAGTCAAGCTTTCAGTATACACACTAACAATTATTTTATAAACCTTTATACGTTTCTTTAATGAGAAATGCGATCTTCCCGTTGCACCTAAGCATCAGATCAGCTTTCCAGGGTAGGTGAGTTTTTATTGTCAGTGGCGAGTTGAAATACTGAGAATTCTAAAGATTTCCTGGAGAAAAATGATGACAGGAATTCTGATCTCTTCATTGCAAGAAGTCCCATACTTTCGGAAGGTCTACTTTTCAAACGATAATTATATTAAGAATTCAAAGAAAGTACATTTGAGATGTCGAAAGTCACCACAAGAACCATAAAGTATGAAATCAATCTCTCTTGGAATTACACAGGCAACCAAGAGGGTACAAACACTCGAGAAATAAAAATCTCCATAAAAGAGACTAAACAAACTCCATAAAGGCGACTAAACAACTCCACGAGGGAAACTAACAAACCTGAAAAAGAAACAAATGCACACCTACGAACAATAGAATAAAACCTCCCTGACTTCTCGCGGGTGCACCGTCACGACACTCGGATCTGCAAACGAGCCAGTCCTCACAACAAAAGCACAAATGAGAGCAACAGATTGAGGCCCCATAACCAAAAACTGAGAACTTACTCAAGCGCTTAGTCAGATATGGCGAGAAGACGAGTCTCAGGCCAGATGTGAACTCCAAATGTCTTCAAGCCGGTAGAGAGAAGCCGAAGGAGCCGTCATTAGAGACATGAGCCCGCGCTTCAGGAAGGGAAGTCGCCATCGAAGGACCCATCCGAATCAAGATCGATAAAAAGAAGATACAAACAGCAGCCTCCAGCCCAGCCTGTGGCCGGCAGAGGAGAGGTGGGCGGCTGGATACCCCTTTTTTCGTAGTTTTTCTTGTAGAGAACTTTATCGGGAAAATAAAAATAAGATGGCTAAAATAAAAATACCGAGGCCTGTGAGAACACAGTGTCCTTAAAACAGATTCGCCCCGTATGGGCGTCTGTTTCCCAGGATACAACGGAAAAACCGAAACAAATCCGGCGAACTGGAATTATGCCTGGACCAAAACACTATAACATGAAAAAATTGGGGAACACTTTAGGAAAATGCTTTTTCGTTTATTTTTGTGTATCCTCTTAAACTCATCCAAAGCCTCTATTTATAAGGTCTAAAGGATTAATGATCCAATTAAAACATTAACTCTCAACATTCAAAGAAATGGAGTTAACATCTTGCAACATTAAATTTACAACTAAGTTATTAATTTATTTGCAAGATCAACAAGTTACAATGGTTAATGTGCCGTTTCAAAATTTCATTCAATTAGTTCCAACAATCCCCCACATGAATGAAATTTAAAAATAATATTATGGTCCAACAGTTGAAACCTGCATAGGATAGGTAGGTGTTACCCTTTGAACCTTTCCTTGTGAAAGCATATGAACTTTACTAGCTGACCAGTAGATGCGATGTCTTTGAACTGTTCTGCCTTTAGTGTAAACGATAAATATACTTCACACAGGATTCTCCCTAACATATTCCAGTTCTCATTTTTATGTCGATTACTGGCCTTGGACATAGCCTGGTTCTGTAAGAGGGTCTAAGAATTGAGCCTCACACAATTCTCTTCGAAGCGGCCCCACTTCTCTCTCACATAGGTGATTCTTAATTACAAGTAGCCCGTACTACCTTCCCTTGCACGAATCATTAAAAGCCAAATGCTTATCCTACTCACCACGGGCATCACTGTTTAAGGAATGGACAATGGATAATATCACACAGTGAACACAAGAGTCTTTTTACAATTAGGTTGTCCCTTTGAACCAAGATCTTGGGATCTCCAGTCAACAAGGTAGGGTTTCCATTGTATCAACTCGTTTCTAGAGGCTTAAGTCCCATTCCTCTCAAAGATTTAGCAACCAACTCTCTGTTTAACCCTTTGGTTAGCGGATCCGCAAGATTATCTTTTGACTTCACATAGTCAATAGATATCGTACCAGTTGAGAGTAGTTGTCTAATGGTATTATGTCTTCGACGGATATGTCTAGACTTACCATTATACATATTACTTTGTACCCTGCCTATAGCCGATTGACTATCACAATGTATACAAATTGCTGGCACCGGCTTTGACCATCATGGAATATCTTCTAAGAAATGGCGAAGCCATTCCGCCTCTTCTCCACTTTTGTCCAATGCTATAAATTCGGACTCCATTGTGGATCTGGCAATAACAGTCTGTTTAGAAGATTTCCATGATATGGCTGCACCTCCCAAAGTGAATAAATATCCACTAGTGGATTTAGAATCTTTCATATTCGATATCCAGTTGGCATCACTATAGCCTTCAATTACAGCTGGATATTTACAATAGTGCAAACCATATTTACAAGTATATCTCAAATATCTGAGTAATCTCACAATTCCTTTCCAGTGTTCTTCTCCTGGATTACTTGTATATCTACTTAGTTTACTCACGGCAAAGGCGATGTCTGGTCTAGTACAATTCATTAGATACATCATACTCCCTATCACCCTTGAATATTCGACTTGAGAAATACTTTCACCTTTATTTTTCGACAGATGTTGACTTGTATCTATCGGGGTCCTAGCCTGAATCGAATCATCCTTGTTAAATTTTTCAAGGATTTTCTCCACATAATGTGTCTGACTCAGAACAATTCCTTGTGATGTTCTATGAATTTTAATTCCAAGAATCACATCAGCTAGACCCATATCTTTCATGTCAAATCTTGAATTTAACATATCTTTTGTGGATTTAATAATGTTATCATTGCTTCCAACAATAAGCATGTCATCTACGTAAAGACATAGGATTACATAACCCTTTTCTGTGTCTTTAACATAAATACATTTATCACATTCATTAATTTTAAATCCACTTTGAACCATGACATTATCAAATTTTTCATGCCATTGTTTCGGAGCTTGTTTTAATCCATACAAAGACTTAACCAGTTTGCAAACTTTATTCTCTTGCCCGGGAGCAGAGAACCCTTCAGGTTGCTCCATATAAATTTCTTCTTCTAAATCTCCATTTAGAAAAGCCGTTTTTACATCCATTTGATGTATTTCAAGATTTCGTAAAGCTGCAATTGCAATAATCACCCTGATGGATGTTATCCTCGTTACTGGAGAATATGTATCAAAGTAATCAAGGCCTTCTTTTTGCTTATAACCTTTAATTACAAGTCTAGCCTTATACTTATCAATTGTTCCATCGGGTTTCATTTTCCTTTTGAAAATCCACCTATAGCCCAATGGTTTACTTCCAGGAGGAAGATCCACTAGCTCCCATGTGTGATTTTGCAAAATGGAATCAATTTCACTTTGGATTGCCTCTTTCCAAAGAGGTCCTTCAGAAGAATTTACTGCTTCTGAAAACGTTTGTGGTTCGCTTTCAACCATATAGGTTAGAAAATCTGGACCAAAAGATTTTTCTATCCTGCCTCTTTTGCTTTTCCGAGGTTCTACCTCAGTATATCCATCTTGATCTTTTTCCATTATTTCCAAATTTCTTTTAGTGGAACTAGAATCTACTTCAGACTTACGTGGAAATATATGCTCAAAAAATGAAGCATTTCTAGATTCAAGTATCGTGTTCTTGTGAATTTCCTCAATTTTGGATTCATGTACGAGAAAACGATAAGCACTACTGTTGTGTGCATATCCAATAAATATGCAACCAACCGTTTTTGGTCCAATCTTTATTTTCTTTGGCGTAGGTATTGCTACCTTTGCCAGACACCCCCACACTCGCAAGTATTTGTAGGATGGTGGTCTTCCATACCATAATTCATATGGACTTTTGTCTAACTTTTTACGGAGAACCTTATTTAAAAGGTAATTTGCTGACAATACAGCTTCCCCCCACATATTCTGTGAAAGTCCAGAACTTAACAACATTGAGTTCATCATTTCTTTTAAAGTACGATTTTTTCTTTCCGCAATCCCATTTTGTTGCGGTGAATAAGGTGCTGTCATTTCATGTCTTATCCCATGTTGGGCACAGAATTCAGCAAAAGGTGACTCATATTCACCTCCTCTGTCACTTCTTATCACCTTAATCTTTTTATTTAGTTGATTTTCAACTTCATTTTTATAGAGAATAAATTTCTCTATCGCTTCATCTTTACTTTTGAGAAGACACACATAACAAAATTTAGTGCTATCATCTACAAAAGTAATGAAATATTTATTTCCACCACGTGTCGTGACAGCTTTTAAATCACATACATCAGTGTGAATTAAATCAAGTGGTTCACTATTTCTTTCAATAGATTGAAATGGTAATCGTGTCAATTTTGCTTCAACACAAGTTTCACACTTATGTTTTGAATCAATATGGAACATAGGTATGCTTTTCAATTTTATTAACCTGCGCAGGGTATTATAATTGACATGTCCCAGTCTACCATGCCACACAATGGAAGACTCAAGTATATAAACAGAAGGATTAACATTTTTATTAATTGTCATCACATTGAGCTTAAAAAGCCCATTACATTCATAACCCTTCCCTACAAATGCTCCATTTTTGGTCAAAATGACCTTATCAGATTCAAACACTACACGAAAACCATGTTTAATCAATAAAGAACCAGACACTAAGTTCTTACGAATTTCTGGTACATAAAGTACATTATTAAGAGTCAATTCTTTTGCAGATGTCATCTTCAGTACCACTTTTCCCACTCCTTTGATGTCAGAAGTGGCAGAATTTCCCATGAAGAGCTTTTCTCCATCTACCGTCTCGTCAAGGACATTAAACAGTTCCTTGTTTGAGCAAACATGACGGGTAGCACCCGTGTCAATCCACCATTCATGTGGATTTGAGCCCACCAGATTTACCTCGGATATAACTGCTGCGAGGTGCATCTCATCAACATCTTTGGCCAGGTTTTCCACCATGTGGGCTTCTTGATTTTTCTTTGGCAACCTGCAATCAGATGCCTTATGGCCAGATTTATTACAATTATAACAATTTCCAGAAAATTTTTTCTTGAAAATTTGTTTATTTGGCCCCATTACTGCTTTGCCAGTATTGCCACATTTTTTCTTATTATTTTTACGTGAGCTTTCACCGTGCTCGACAACATTAACCTTGGCAAAAGAAAGATTAACCAATTTATTGTCGTAGCCCTTGTTGTCTTCTTCAATTCGAAGTCTAACAACGAGCTCTTCAACAGTCATCTCTTTTTTCTTATGTAATAAATAATTTTTAAAATCTTTCCAACTCGGTGGAAGCTTTGCAATTATGGCAGCCACCTGGAAAGTTTCATTCACTACCATTCCCTCGGAATGGATGTCATGCAAGATTATTTGAAGCTCTTGCACTTGACTAATTACAGTCTTCGAGTCAACCATCTTGTAGTCCAGAAACCGGCCTACAAGAAACTTCTTGGCTCCAGCGTCTTCGGTTTTGTATTTTTTATCCAAAGTCTCCCACAGCTCCTTCGCTGTTTTGATAGAACTGTACACGTTGTACAGCGTATCGGCCAAGCAATTCATTACATAATTTCTACACAAGAAATCTGAATGATTCCATGCATCAAGCGCACTCACAGCTTGAATATCCGGATTTTCCCCCAACTTTGGAGGATTTTCCGTCAAGAACCTCGCAAGATTCAACGTAGTGACATAAAACAACATCTTTTGCTGCCAACGCTTGAAATTCAAGCCGTTAAATTTTTCCGATTTATCAGCATGATTTACCGGAACATTAACAGAAGGAGAAATAGAAATTGTAGTAGCTCCACCGGTATTAGCAACGCCAATAGTATTTTGCTCAGCAGCCATCTTTAATCGAATCTGTTTTAAGATTGTAGGGAACTTTATCAGGAAAATAAAAATAAGATGGCTAAAATAAAAATACCGAGGCCTGTGAGAACACAGTGTCCTTAAAACAGATTCGCCCCGTATGAGCGTCTGTTTCCCAGGATACAACGGAAAAACCGAAACAAATCCGGCGAACTGGAGTTATGCCTGGACCAAAACACTATAACATGAAAAAATTGGGGAACACTTTAGGAAAATGCTTTTTCGTTTATTTTTGTGTATCCTCTTAAACTCATCCAAAGCCTCTATTTATAAGGTCTAAAGGATTAATGATCCAATTAAAACATTAACTCTCAACATTCAAATAAATGGAGTTAACATCTTGCAACATTAAATTTACAACTAAGTTATTAATTTATTTGCAAGATCAACAAGTTACAATGGTTAATGTGCCGTTTCAAAATTTCATTCAATTAATTCCAACATTTCTTTGTCGAGAGCTTTTCTTTTTAGAGAGAGAAAGGAACTTCCTTTCGGTTTTTTATTTATTCTTTCCCAGTTTCTAAACTTTCTGCGTTCATTATCTCAGATTTGGTATATTTCCATTTGATTGAGATTAGAAAAATTTTATTTCTTCAATAGTGATCAAGAAAGTGCACTAATATTGAGCGTTGTAGGGGGAATCAAATCTGCTCAATCAGAGAGCAGCTGATGGCACAATTTAAACCTCATCATTATAAAGTACTGATTCGATTGTAGCAACTAAGAAAAATTAGGTTTATGCCAATAAAATAAAATATTATTTGGATAATGTTGGCAGCTCTAAAGCAAGAAATCACAGTTATTCATTTATTACTATAATTATATAATCAGTGGACAAATAAAATCTTTTTGACAAACATTTTTTATTATTTCAAATGCAATCATATTCTTTCATTTATTTTTCTAATAAAACGAGAATCATAATGTTGAAATCCAACTGGAATCCTACCCAAAATAGTGGTATCATTGCATTGTGAAAATTACTTAGAAGATAATCAATATTAGTGAGCATAGCTGTCCATCCATTAAAATCCTCTAGTTTGGTTGAAGTCATTTTCTTATATTTTTTCCTACTAGAATGTCCTTTAAATCATTAAACACAAACTGCATTTTACGATTATCATCGGATTATGCAGAGAATAGTTTTCACTTTTATCTTTATATTGAATTAAATGATACATAAAGAAAAAATAAGATGAACTATTTGTCCGGAAAATTGCAAATTTTTATCATTATACCAAGTTTGTGTTGCAACATAAGGAGACTATAAATGCCTTTATCAATAATTACAAGTTGAACTCGAGTTTTAAGAAACTGATATTTTATATATTTATTAGTGTGTTTTGATATGTTTTATTTCGGTATTTTCATTTCAATAATCACCACATTGTTATGAGTACTCGAAAATGTGTTTATTTTATATATTTATTAGTGTTTTTTTGATATGTTTTATTTAGTCGCACATTGATAATTTTTTACCTATTTATTTTTATGATGTATTCCGTTGCTTTGATAATTTTATATGTTATTTTTAAGATACTATAGAATAGTTATATGAAAGAGAAAGAGAGAAATTTACTCACCATACGTGTCAAATAGAACTTTTTTGTAAAATTACGAAGTACAACTTTTATTTATCAATAAACAAGAGTCATTAAAATAAACATAATCTCGCCCCAATTAATAAAACTGAAACTGACGCATAGCAAAACAAAATTTTCAATATAATCATACCAAAAAAAATGAGATTTGTTACCATTCCGTGTTTGAGAATTTCAAAATTTCAATCAATACTCATAAGAGATCTAGTTTTTTTTTTTTTTTCNATAATAATAAAAAAAAAACCTTAATTGTTGAGTTCAAGCTTTGTTGGGTATGTTACAGGAATTTTAATTTTTATTTTGGTTTTCTTCAATAATGAAGAAAACGTTAATTCATTTATGGGCGTTTTAAAATAACCATCTACGCACATTTGTTCGTCTTTATGCTTCTATTTTTTGCTGGAAGTTGAAAAAATCAAGGGACGATCATTTGTTGTGGTTGTACTTTCAACTTCTGTTATGGTACCTTTGAATTTTTGGTTTGTCGTGCGGATAAGAGGTCTCCGACTCCGAGTCTTCGACGTTGAAGGATTTTGCTGATGAGTTTTTAATTTTTTTTTCTCTTTTCTATTGATGGATGGATTTTTTTAAATTAAAACCAGCATCCTTGAAGGTCTAGAATAATTATCTTGCCTCAAAAACTATATTTGCCTCGTCTAGTAGTCCTCATTGAAGTAATTCATTTTTGACTACTTAGATCAAGTTGTCATGATTTCGATCTTATTTTTCATGTTTTTGTGTTGTTGCTAATATGTTATATCTATATGTTGATTGTATATGGTTACTTATCTGGTCATCATGTTTTATATAGGGAAAGTAAACATTAAATAAACAAAAAAAAAAAGTCAAATAGTTTTCCTTAAAACAAAGAAAATCACCTTTGATAGAAATTCATAATCAACACATAAAATAATTCAATCTTATAGTGCATAATAAAAACCATAATAAAAACGAAAAAAAAAAATCTTAAATCAAACAGTAAGACCAAGAATTATCTTAGTACATATACATCGAAGTTGATTCATTAAACTTCAAAAAAACATGACTTCAAGTTGAAATTAAACATTGGTGTTTGTCAAATCTCATCTATTCATAACTTTTTAATCTCGTTTAGTGTGAAAGAAAATCATCGATCCAACTGAGTTGTTTAATTTATGAATATATTTAGTATAATTATAGAGTCCGTGTAATCTAAGAAAATTGAGTTAGTGAAATTGATCGTGAAAATATGTTCAGATATACTGTATATATACATAAGATAAACAACATGTAAATTAACCGTATTGTTGTATAAAAGATAAACAATATATAAACAACACTGAAACGGGATAAAACATAATACACAATCTGAATGACTGCAAAATTCAAATCGAATATAGTTTATACATAAGATAAACATGACACTAAATTGAACTTAGAACTTATCAACAACAAGACAACCAAACTCAATTGTAACATCAAGAATCGTGAACAACAACATTGTCATGCCACTCAATGCCTGCAGGGATGGTTATTTTAACACAAAAATCAACTCCGGCGAGCTTTAGAATCCTCGACGAGCTCGAAGGCACAACGCAGGCACGACATACAACCATACTCGTCGAAAAAAGTAAACACCGCAGAATTATTTCTTTTGCTAAGACCACCATCAAAATTCCGGTTAAAATGAAAATGCCCATAAATGAATTAATGTTTTCTTCATTATTAAAGAAAACCAAAATAAAAATTAAAATTCCGGTAACATAACCAATAAAGACGCTCGCTTGAACTCAACAATTAAGGTTTTTTTTTTTTGTTGATTGTTGAATCGAGCTCGTGTCTGATCTTTAAAAGAAAAAAAAAACAGCTAGATCTTTGAGTATCAATTGAAATTTTCAATTCCCAAACGCAGAATGGTAAATCTCACTTTTTTTTGCTATTTATATTGATAATTTTATGTTGCTATGCATCAATTTCGGTTTCATTAATTGGGGAGACATTATGCATCAGTTTTGGTAAGGCTGATGGTAAGGCTGAGGATTCGTAATTCTGTTAATATATTTCGACAATGACCTTAAACGATAAAAGGTTGCTCCAATCGTAAATCTGAAAATAAATCTTTGTTTGGAGTCGGTGATGTAAATTTCCCAAGGCATAATGAAGAAAGCCACTAACATTGGTAGCAGTAGGCCCAAACTGTTAATTATAAGAGATATCATGAAAGCCCAATCGGGAGAGGGCACATACGACACTTACGTTGAAAAGAAAGAACATAACAGCCGCGACGCTATAATTTAGCCTGGTGAATTCGATACTTATTTCTAGTTCTAAGACAATCTAACCCTACGTAGTTTGGTAGGGTTTATTGCACGAAATTCCCCTATATTATATAAAATTTGCGCGTTTTCCTCTGATATTTTAAAAATTGCGTCAAACCCCCTTGTATTTCATGTTTGCATGCATACTTGTCATTCCCAGTTAACACTGTTACTTAATTGTTGCATGGACAACTAGTCCAAAGAGGTTTCTTTATGGGTGGTTTCGTCAAAGGTTTACGAATGTCTTCACCTAACCTTATAGGATCAGTAGTAGTTCTTTCTTTTCCCAGACATCGTGATGGCATCACCCAGCCTAAAGGTTGAGACTCTATCTATCAAATCCTTTCAGTCGATCGTACTTTGCCATCCTTCTATCAAGGTAAGTCAAACATTACCAGGGTCGGTTAGTCTGACTCAGGAATGGTAACCTGGCATCTGACAAAAGATCTCTCCTTGACATTGTTGTTGAAGCGGGAATTTCTCCTAAGGAGCATAATAGGGCAAGATTTGAATCCTTTGGATGACTTGAAGGAAGTCGATGAGAGACTTCGAAAACTGGGACTATTCCACCATACCTTGGATTTGATGACTAATACAGATCCTTCAAGATTCCGCCTGACTGATGAACCTAGAAGTTCGAAATGAGGAACGCCCTTATCCCTTTCTTTTCATTTGCTCACTTCTGCTTTTGTGGATCGCTAGCAGTTTTGGATTTGTTCGAACTGGTGTGCGGAACTTATTAGTTAACGATTGAAGCGAGTGAGCTATTATTAATTCATAATTGAGACTGCGTTACTTTTTCATTGAATTTATCTTTATACCCTTACTTTAACATTGAATTTACTATTTTACCCTTAATGTTAATATATTGACTTAAAAGTAAAATACCAATAGTGGGGATTGAACCTACCACCTTTTGGTTGTAAAAGACAACTCTTACCAAGTGGGCTACTAGTCATTTAGTTATAAATGTGATTTTATTTATATATATTACATCGTATAGCAGAAATATCATATAATTTAGTATATAGATTATAAGTTATAGATATCATAATAATTAATTATATAGATTCTAAATTATGAATAATATAATAATTAATTATATAGATTCTATATAATGTAATAATTAAGTATATAGACTCTACGTTATAAATAATATAACAATTAAGTATCTAGATTATAAATTATAAATAATGCAATAATTAAGTAAATATTTTCTAATTTATAAATAATATAATAATTAAATAAATATATTCTATATTAAAAATAATATAATAATTCGTTATACAGATATAAATAATACAATGATTAAATAAATATATTTTAAATTATAAATAATATAATGGTTGAATAAATAGATTATAAATTCAAAATAATATAATTATTAAATAAATATAATAAATAATATATTGATTCGGTAAATATATTCTAGAATATAAATGATATAATAATTAATAAACTATATTATAAATTCTAAATAATATAATAATTAAATAAATAAATTTTAAAATAATGAATAAATAGATTCTAAATTATAAATAATATAATAATTGAATAAATTATATTCTAAAGTATAATGATAATTATAAATCATAAATAATATAGTAATTCAGTATATGGATTTTATAATAATTGAATGAATAGATTCTAAAATAGAAATAATATAAATAATTAAGTAAGTATATTCTAATTATAAACAATATAATGATAATTATAACTAATAAGTAATATAACAATTCAATATATATTTTTTATAATAATTAAGTAAATAGATTCTAAATTATAAATAATATATTCTAATCTATTTACTCAGTTATTATAAAATAAATTACTGAATTGATATATTACTTATAGTTTTTAATTATAATTATATCTCATAAAAAAGGATACTTGATATTTTAATTAATAGTTTTTTCCATTATAAATAGTATTTTTTATTTATTATACATTTACTTGAATTTAAAATAAATAGAATGAATAAATAATAAGTACCTAAATTATTTATTACAAATTCAAAAATAAGAATTTTATTACTTAATAAAATTTATATACTTGTCGAACATTTAAAAATAATAATATAATTTAACAACTGAAAAAAAATACAAATCATATATAGCTATTGCATAGAAAATATTTTATTTACAAATTACTACTTTCATAATATATTATATATAGAAGTATTATTTTATTTTATTATAAATAAATTTAATTTAATTTAGTTTAATTTTATTTATTTTTATTATATTAATTCAATTTACAAAAATGTATATTTAAATTTAATTCTAAAATTTATTTCATATTTATATTCTTTAATTTTTTTATATGAATTTATCATTTTGTTTTTATATTAAATAGTAGTATAATTATTTATTATTTTCAAAATTTACATTCAATTTTATTCAATTTAATTTTTATTTTATTTTATTTTTATTATATTTTCTTATATTACATTATTTTGTGTTTGTTTTATATTTTATTTCTTGTTTGATTAAGTTTTCCACTGTTCGTGTTGTTTAAATAAATTTGTGTTAAATATATACCATAGAATGATGGTGGCCAAGTGGTTTGGAGTCATGCCTATTAATGTTTTGGCCCAGGTTCGAATCCTAGGAGCAGCAAAACATTAATTTTTGCCCAACAATTGGTAGAAAAGCAAGGGGCAAAATAGTAAATTTCAATTTTTAAACAATAAAATAAATTAAAAAAATAAATAATTATCGCAGTACATGAATGTATGTTGCACGCGCCGTAAAGTTAGACGGAGAGGGGAGAATCGTGCAACAGTTACTTAATACAAGGGGCCTAACGCAATTTTTAAAATATCAAGGGAAAGCACACAGATTTCGTATAATACAAGGGAGTTATGTATATTTACCCTAGTTTGGTACTTGGCGATTTTTAATTAATTTCGGTGATGATTTATTTTATTATTTCCATAAAATTCATTGTGTTACTTTATTTGAGAAATTACGATGTGTTTGATTTGGTTTAAACTTTAAATTGATCATCCATAATATATAAAAAAAATTTATAAAATTTAAAAGTAGTACAAATCGAATGATATCTCTAGCCCTTTGCTAGCGTCGGTTTTTAGGCGATCTTCGGATTTGGCCTCTCAACTTTTTCAGTTGTTAGTTGTGTATTCAACTAGTGGCTGTATCTTTACACATTTGTGCGGTTTAGTTTATAATATCTCTATCGTTTCCAAAAAAAAAAAAAAAAAAAAA